>CM065692.1:53539823-53547323 GCA_017654935.2 Phymorhynchus buccinoides
AAAAACATGCACACATCAACTACAGAAATCGAATGCTTTGCAGACTTTATCAAAATGCATAAACTGTAATGAAATGTACTCTTACCTTGTATGCTAGATGTGTAGCAAACAGAAGTTTCTTTGCAAACAGCGGCAATGTGTGAACGGACTGTGTACGTCGACAGTAACAAGCGCGTGTGTAAGGAAGCACGTGGTTTCTTCTGGCATCCAAAGAACTCGGTGAGTGTGCCAGAGTTGCTTCCTGTACATAGGTCTTCCGCCTGCTGGGTGCTGTGCAACCCGCACAGCACGGCATAAGGAGAAACGTCACTGCTCCTCTTTAGTAAGTATGGGTGCCGCAAAACCCGCGCACATCGGAATAGGGATAGTTATGTTCACCACTCTTTAAAAAGTATGGGTACTGTACTACCTGTATCATCGGATCCGCTATAGTTAAAATATATAACTTATTACTTTTTTTCTTTTTCATGAAAACACAAAAAAATCGGCTGAGATAGAGCTGGGACAGTTCCATTTTTTGCAGGATAGTTCCATTTTGTGTTGGACAATGTCCAGTGACAGCGTTTCTTCTTACATCACCATCACACATACGTTCCCGCTACGTCCTGAACGTCCTGGTTCATTCAGTCAGAACGTGGTTGAAAGTAGCATGGTCTTGGTGTAGCGTATTACACTTAAAAGAAAATGAATTCTGATTACCACTCCGAAAGCTTTATTTCATGTATGTCGTGTGAGTCCTTGCCTTTTTAACTGAGAGCAGACTGCTGAATGTGAACAATCATTCAGTCAGAACGTGGTTGAAAGTAGCATGGTCTTGGTGTAGCGTATTACACTTAAAAGAAAATGAATTCTGATTACCACTCCGAAAGCTTTATTTCATGTATGTCGTGTGAGTCCTTGCCTTTTTAACTGAGAGAAGACTGCTGAATGTGAACAATGTATTGAGTGACTTTTTCATTGGCCACTTCGGCTAAGAAGTGATCAAACGTGTGGCGCATATTGGCATAAGAAAACATGTACATGGGTTTAATGTACAAATTATATGTAAGTATTCTTTTTCTTTCAAAAGTAAAAAGCAAACTTTGTTTTGGTTATGTCTGTATATAATTTTAGTCATTTCAGTCAGGATAGTGTCACGAACGTTCACAAAAGTTTATGATCAAAACGCCAGTTGAATTAGGATCCATTGTGTCCCCATACATGGTATTAGTCTGCTTCTTGCTTCGATTATTTAATCTCGACAACATGAAGATAAGAAAGAAGGACACATCCAGTGGTTAGAACGTGCTACTAGAATGGTCAGGAAAGTGTAACGGTTGAGGTAAGGCAGAGCAATCAAAGTAGTATGTGTTTGTGTGTGTACGCGAGCGTGTGTGTGTACACATGTGCTTCTATGATATGTTATTTTTTTAGGGGGGGCTTGTTCATGGGTTTACTTTGCAAATAAAAGAATAGTTATGTGGATGTTGATGCGGTGTTTTTTCCCCATAAAATTAAAATCTATTATCTATCTGTCTATTATCGTGATTTATTTATGAGTTCATACAACACAGTGTACTGCGCTTTGCGCACGCACGAACTAACGCGTTAAGACGCTACATCACCAACCGAGCGGCACAATTTCTGCTCCAGTTACCTTGACCTATAGCCATTATGACCTTCATTTTCGAACTTTAGATATCGTCAATACCTTTGAGCATGCATGCACAATTTGAGCCTCACAACTCCCCACCATTGGAATGTTGTCGAGTTAACATTAATAATAAGTCAGTCAGACAGGAGAAAAAAAAGTCAGTCAGACAGGAACAAAGAGAGAAATGGCCAAAGATGTAAGCAGTCTAACCAAGAAGCACAAAATAACTTTATCGTCAAGCTTACAAGATAATTGGCTGCAAACTTGTAGGATAATTGCCTAACTCTTTGCTGTTTGATAGAAGAAGAAAAAACGAAAAACAAAACCTACTGTTGCAAATATTTAACGCTAATTGGCTTGAGGCGTTTTACCAGCCAACAAACAAACTTCGCTAGCTAGTGTCCAAGCTTTAAACAGAAGGTGTATCTTTGCTGCCTGACAAGACTGCCTAAGTCTGCAACAGACAGACAACTGCCCTTTAAGCGTAGCAATGTGCACACTGCACATCACAAAACAGTCATCAGGTTTCTTCTAATCTTCTTCTACGTTTCCAGGCCAAAAGGCAATAATGGGTAAAGTATGTATTGTGTCCGTTTTCAGTTTTCACTGGTCTCCCCGCTGCGTACAGCCGACACATTCCGATTTCGGAGGAGCTCAAAGGAGAAAAGTCATTTGGAATATTTTTTTTTTGTAAAAGGCAGGAGAATGGGCCAATAAGTCAGAAAGATAGTAGATGATAGAAAGCAAAGGGAAAAGGCAGAGTCAAAGACAGTGGCAGATTAGATAAAGTTACAAGCACAGAACTTCCAGAAGGTGGGAAAACTATTCTTTTTTGAAACACCCCCCAGGTATCCCCACGGGGAGAGACTCATGGAGGAGGCAGGGTCGTCCAGCTCGCCGTATGGAGGCATGAGGCATCCACCACTGCCCCGGTTTATTCCAATTAAAGCAGACACTCCACACTGTGGTCAATCCGCTGCTGTCTACCATGCTGAACCTTTTACACAGAGACAGTCCTGCTTTTATTTTAGTGGCCGGTAGTGCAATTCACATCTGAAACGAAATTATTATTCTTCGATCGCTCAGACAGTTTCCTGTCAATTATGAGCGCATATGCGTGATGCTGCCGTTATGCGCCTAACTAAGAAATAGTTAGGCCCAGCAAGTCCGACTTTGGCTGGAGGAAATCTTTTTTGAAAGTGTTTCTTGAAAAAAGGCAGGAAAATGGACCGGTAAGGCAGAAAGATAGCAGGCTAGATGACAGTAAGCGGAGGGAAAAGGCAGAGTCAAAGAGAGTGACAGATTAGAGGAAGATACAAGCACAGGACTTCCAGAAGGGGTGGGGGAACTATTCATACAAAAGCCCCCCGGTATCCCCACAGAGGGTCTGAAACAAAATGTAACCAAGCAAAAATAAATTTTATTTAGCCAGGGCTATGATGTAAGCGTATAAGATATAAGATATGTTTTACAAATCAGTTCTGAATAGGATAGAATAGAATAGAAGCCAATGCCAAGTAATTATTAAAGTCTTTTTGAATAAAGGGCCAGTACCGTATTATACACTGATGTCAATAATGATAAAAAGTGTACTTACCACAGCTAACAATGACTCATCTGGAGCATTGGAGTTGAGTACAATTTGCCCAGGAGTAGACAATGCCATGAGTCTCAACTACTCAGAATTCACAGTTCGACAGTCTGATGCCTTTGACTGTTTCTATTTATTCTTGCCACCCTATACCTCAGGACCAGGACTGGTGTATGGGAAGTGTGGTTTTTCACAAACGTACTGCAAATACCACGTGAAAATGGCCCAACCGATGTACGTCCAAGCGAGGCGTTTAGCATACTGGTGTGAAGACGGTGGAGAGTGGAGTTTTGAACTATATCTGTCAGAACATTATATTTACATTATGCACATCTTATGTGGTTATCATTTTCTCCCAGAAATGCATTTCATTTCAACTAAAAATGCTGTGTGGATTGGACATGTCAACAATCCCAAGCTTGCGATCAATTTTGTTGAACCTGAATGTCACGGGCTCATTTGGAAACATTCAACAGAATATTCTGGATACGTGATTTTCCCATATATTGACAACTTGTCGTTTTACTTCCATAAACGTCTAGATGTGAAACCTAGAAATGCCGTTTTAATCAGTGTCAAAGAATCAAATATTCTAAGAGCATGCAATTTAGGTGATTTATGTGAAGGGGGGTTTCATTTCACAATATCTTATGCTCAAACATATACTGATAAAAAATACGTTTCGTGTATATGCACTCAACGTTTCATGCCAGCCAGTGTATTTCTCACGTCACGTGTTGAAATCAGTGCCTCCATGAATGTTAAACGCCTAGCCTTTGTAAAAGTGCTTTATTTCACGTCCTTCGAGGCTGAACTTCCCCACAAGGTATCTGGAGGATTATTCAATTGCTCCACCACCCATTACTTCAATGTCCAACAGTTTCTTCGATGCAACTTGAAGACAGAGTGTGAAGGTGGACAGGACGAAACAGAGGATTGTTCCTTCAGTAGTGAAAGATGCCAAGGACTTGTGGCTTCACACAACAAATGCTTTCAGTTCGTCACACTCCCCACTTACACAAACATGGATTATTTATCTTACGTATGTGGGAGCACAGGTCCATATAATATGGCATCAGTAAAGAGTAGACAAGAGCAGTCAGACGCACTGACCATTCTCAATAGTTACCATTCTTTCATATTAGGAATAGGTTACTTGTCAGGTTGGCATCACGTATCTTTTATGTACAGCAAGTTTCGCCGATGGCATGACCGCAGTATCATCTACAACATGAACCACTTTCGCTATGCAGCATGGCCAAGACCGTCCAGGGCCATAAAGCATGGGATATGGTCAATGATGGGCTTAAGTGAAGACTCCAAATGGCTTGCCATAAATGGGGTGCTTTGTGAGCGGAGACTACAACCTATCAGTGTGCGTCCTCTTCACTTTGTCACACACCCAGTGATGTTGCAGCCTGCATATGCATACACAAGGCAGCGATTGGCACTTTGTGCAGACAGACATGTAATTCAAGAGTATATATACTGCAATTCTGACAATTTGTGTTGGGCTAAAAGTTATTCACTCGCGAATAACATCAAGCTGAACAGAACGCTAAACACTATCAGAAATAGTGCGTGTAAACACGACGTTTTTACTTGCAGCGGTATTAAATCAGTGCTATACTCCTCAGTGTGTGATTTTAAACAGGACTGTCCAAACAACGGAGATGAGTCATTTTGTGCTGAGCTTTCTTGCCACGGCTTCCGATGCGCCACCGGTCAGTGCGTCCTACACAGCCAGCGGTGTAACGAACATTCTGATTGTTTGGACGATTCTGATGAAGTTGGGTGTCTAGTCAATGACAGAATATGTGAATACTGCCCTAGGATTAGAGACCTGAAACAAACGCAAAGATTTTGCATCAACCTGGACGGCTCTGGCTACTTCACTCAGCAGGAGATGGAGGCTGAAGACTCCTGTCCTGCCAGCCATTACCGTTGCCCATCAAAGTGGCTGTACTGTCTGCCTATCCACACACGCTGCAACACATACTCTGACTGCATTGATGGAGAAGATGAACAACGTTGTGACAGTGTGAATTGTTCCGGTTTGTACCAATGCGAAGCTTCCAGGGTGTGTTTACACGGAGATCATCTGTGTGACGGCTGGGGTCAGTGTCCACAGTGGGATGACGAACTGATGTGTGACAGAACCTGCCCTGATGGCTGCTCTTGCCAAGGTCATTCATTCATATGTGCAAGCAAATTCCCAGCTGGTGTGTTCCCACTGCTTCGATATGTAGACTCTGGAGGATCAGGAATGTTAGTGAGTGATTTTACAACAAATATTAATCTTATCTATTTGGGTTTATCACACTGTTCTGTAGAGAATATTTCAAGCGTGGTGCTTTCTAATTTGCTAGTTCTTGATCTTAGAGACAACTATTTAAAATCCCTTGATTTTGCAGTGTTTCTGGAGCTACCAAACTTAACGAATGTACATTTATCCAGAAATCCAATCCGATCACATTCAATAAGCCAAGCGATAAAAGGTGTACATTTCACTTTGTTGCAAATAGACATATCTGGAACCAACATCTCTGTTCTTAACAGTGCAACAACTGTATATTTACCTGCAATTAAGTACTTAAATGCATCTGTTTCTAATATCTGGTCTATTGGACCACAAGGTTTGAAGAACATGCCAACTATCAAAGAAATTGACTTAAGATTTAATCCTCTCAGCGATTTCCCTCTAGACTTATTCTCGAGATGTCTGCATTTACAAACGGTATATTCTTCCAATTATAGGCTCTGCTGTGAAAACATACTACCCCAGTATTTGAATAACTTGAGATGCTCAGCCCCAAGTGCTACATTTCGCTCATGCACAAAGCTGATGCCCTCTGAACTACACAGAACCGTCTTCTGGTTACTCAGTGCATGTTCCACGTTGGGGAACTTGATCTGCCTCCTTAGTTCAATCACTGTCCACAAGGTTTTTGTGAGCAATGAAGTGATGATTGTCAACCTGCTCATGGCCGAATCCTGCACTGGAATCCACGTTGGTATCGTTGCTGCAGCCGGTGAATATTACGATGCCCATTACATCCAGTTCGAAAAGTCATGGACAAGCAGTCTCTTTTGCAAAGTGGCGGGCTATCTGTTATATATTTCAACTGAAGTGTCACTCTTGATCATTGTTTCCACAACCGTGCACCATTCCATCACTCTATGTAGCAGAGATATTTCAGTAAGGTGGAGGAAGTTTTCCCAAGCTACAATGTGCACAGTGGCGTGGAGTCTCGGCGCCTTGTTGTCTACGATACCATTTTATCCCCGCATGTCTCAGTGGGGCCTTCAAGGCCAATCGGGACTGTGTCGACTGGCGCTGCTTGATCGCTTCGGTTCTAGCAAACACTCCGAATGGTTCGCCGTTATTATCACTATCAACCTCACCTTCTGTTCGGCGATACTTCTTGGCCAGGTGCTCCTCTACAACCGAACCCCAAAGTTCAGAGTGACGTTAGCTCCTGCGGTGAGGCCCATGTTTTCCTCCCTCCATCTCATCAGGAACGTGTCCTCCCTGAATTGTGTAGCTTGGTTTTCCTTCGGTGTGGTGAAAATAGCAGCGACAAGCGGCAACCCTACTGTAAGCAGGGCATTCGGTGCGATGGTGGTGTTTGTGCTGCCGCTCATTCCTGCTCTCAACCCGTTCCTGTACCTCTGGACTGCGGCCATGCAGCACAGGCAACGAGCCCTGGAAGAGAAAGTGGTCAAGATGTTGTTAAAGTCGCAACTGGCCGGAGCACGAAAGCGCAAAGCTTAGTGAATACAATCTACACCATTACAAAACAGGTACAAAATGCTTTTTTTCCATGCTACTGTTGCAGTTCTTGTAACGTTTTTCTGTCCTTGCCCCTGTCTTTGTCTCTGTCAGTCTGTCTGTCTGTCTGTCTGTCTGTCTGTCTGTCTCTCTCTCTCTCTCTCTCTCTCTCTCTCTCTCTCTCTCTCTCTCTCTCTCTCTCTCTCTCTCTCTCTCTCCTCCCTCCCTCCCCCTCTCTCTCTCTCTCTCTCTCTCTCTCTCTCTCTCTCTCTCTCTCTCTCTCTCTCTCTCTCTCTCTCTCTCTCTCTCTCTCTTCTTCTTCTTCTTCTGCTTTGCCATGCGTGGCCACAATTAACACTTTGATTATTTTGCCATGGAACCGGGGAGGTTCTATGCCACTTTTTCCGGAAGAAAGGTTCAAGGCCTGAGAAGAAATAGTGTGACAGAAGAGGGGATAGATAAAAGAGAACCATAAGCCTAGCCAACTGTTGATCTGCTGGGTTG
>CM065692.1:53549823-53552323 GCA_017654935.2 Phymorhynchus buccinoides
ACTGCGTCATCACATTTTGAAGGAAAAGTGTGAAGATGACGTCATCAGTGTAAATGTGAACATTGGCCTGGCCACTCTCCCACCCTGCCGCAGAAACCTGAAACAACATGCAAGATGGTCAAACTACCAAGCTGCCATATGGAAACGAGCCCACCAGCCTCTCCCAGAAATCCCCAACCCTACTGAAGGCAACGGGTGGGTGCTGACCAATGGGATCCTTGAGCCCCTGTGGACTGAAGAAGAAGAAGAGCTGGTCCTCCCACAGGCAGTTATTGACGATCTTCTTAATGATACAGTTGGGGAAGACAACGAGGATGAGGAATGCCTGCTTCACAGTGGCATAGACGATTCACTCAACTCTGAATCGTCTGAGGCTGACTGACTGAGATGTGTTGTTGGCATGTTCACTGTTTTCTGCCAATACTCTTTCCCCGGCTGGTATAATCGGTTTATGCTTGACCAGAAAATGCCTGTATGAGTGTGTTTGTGTTCTAGATTGATAATTCACACATATTCCAAGTTTGAAGAACTTTTCAACAAACATTTGGTAATAGGTGTATGAATATATAGTCAGAGTAGGGTAGGATCGGCAGTCTTTTTTTTTGTCTTTTTGTTGTTGTTGTTGCTAGTCCCATCTTCTGGGCTGTACAGTGGCGTTGCTCCCACGCCGCTCGTTCCGAATCCCAATTCGCAGCTACACCCGGGTTTGTTCAAGTCGCAGAAACCGAGACCAGCAATCCAAGGGGAGCGAATCTATGTTAGGCCGTCAGGAGGCAACCAACCGAGGAGATACTGCACTTCTGCTGAGTCACTTCGGTGGAGTTCAGTGGAGCCTGTTCAGGACACCACCTACTAAGCTACCTACTGACGACACTATTCTCTTAGTCGCGGAGCCAGCGTGAGTGAGGTCCTCCTCCGAGGGCGCCACCACGACCGTCCACCGACAGATCCCCAGAACACACTGATCCCCATGACTTTGACCCGAACGCACCAAGGCATAGACTGGATTGGAAACCGAAACTGAGGTCACCATGAGAGCAGGGCATGCAAAGCCACAGAATTTGAGACATTTTTTTTTTTTTTTAATGATTGATGGAAAATGAGGCCAATGATAATGATCGGCAGTCTTAGTGTTAGTGCAGTAATCATTTTTGATCACAAGTGTCTTGTGTGCATCATTTCAAGAATAAATTGAAGCATTGACTGGACACATTGGTTTTGTGTAGAATACTACCATTTGAAATTTGAAATAATTTCTGTGAAATAGTTTATAATGCAATTGTGCAGACAAATTGCAAAGGACATGCATGATCGTAATAGCCCTCCTCCACAGAGTGGCAGGGGACTAATAAATGCACAAATTCAATTAGTTTGAATGACATCAGCAACTAATATATCTTTCTTACTCCCCAAAAGTATTAGTTGCCAAATATTACTGAGTGTATTCCTCTATTTTTACTATTCCTCTAAAATCTTACGGCGGCCATTTTGAATATTACGTAATAATTGAAAATATCTAACATTTACAACGTGGCATACAACGGATTTGGATTCAGCACCGTCAAATCATGCTGGATAGACACAAAAAACTAATAATTATAATCCAAAACAAAGTACAGATAAGTTTTATATCAGTTTTTGTCAATTTTTCATGACTAGGGGGTAGGGAAGGTAAATTTGATCCTGTGTTGAAACCGGAAGTCTTACAACCCCCAATTATGACTAGAAATGTTCCTGGGATATTGTAGTGCATGAAACCAAACTGAAAATGTCCATGGCTGATCCTATGTTTGATGCATCATCATTGACATACAACTTTTGCCGCGAAAATGACGGTAGCCGATTATCGCTGAAGTACTGCAGTGAGACTATCAGTGAGTCTATCAAACATTGAGCACTGCAATAAACATTTTTAAGTGGCTATGCACCTACATTCATTATCTGGATAACAACAAATTGTTTTACTGTTCATTTAAATGAACTGTTCCTCACTTGTATTTTGACAAATGTGTACCGGGCGACCGGGGGATACCCTTACATCAGGGGCTATAGCTCATAGTGGGATTGAGTTTCTTTCTTGGGAACAAATTGTAACGTGTTCAGGAGGTCCTAAGGAACATTTCTAGCCTACTTTGGTTTAATCATGGGGGAGGGGGGGTGCACGGTAGCCCCCTTCACCTTGGGAACTAATTGTTTTTTCTGTATTGCGCGTTTTAAAAGGGGAGGGGAGGGGGGAGGGCAAAATATCGTATCAGGGAGACAGCATCATTCTGCAATAAAGATTGATTTATTTTCTCTAAAATTCCCTGAAAAAATCTGACACCAGTTGTACGCATATTAAAATCAGAGTAGCGAAATTCGAGTTCACTTGCTGTCGCTCTGATATTTCGAAAACATTCATCGTAAGAGGGAACTGTTTTTACTACTCACAAAAAGTTAAGGATCACTATGAGAAAACAGGTGCGCAATAAACTCCGTTCGCTCCTGTTATTTTTTTCTC
>CM065692.1:53557323-53559823 GCA_017654935.2 Phymorhynchus buccinoides
AAACCCCCCTTTCGACTCACTTGGTCCGACCCCGAGATGTGTATAATAATGATGGCTCTTCTTCGCTATGGTTCATTGCTATGGTTCTGCTTTACATTTTCCTCAACCTTCCCATCTCTCTCTCTCTCTCTCTCTCTCTCTCTCTCTCTCTCTCTCTCTCTCTCTCTCTCTCTCTCTCTCTCTCTCTCTCTCTCTCTAACCGCCCACCATGACATGGGCCTATGCATTAAACCATTCAGTGTTCAGTGTTCAGTGTTCTCTCTATCTCTCTCTCTCCCTCTCTCTCTCTCTCTCTCTCTCTCTCTCTCTCTCTCTCTCTCTCTCTCTCTCTCTCTCTCTCTCTCTCTCTCGCTAACCGCCCACCATAACATGGGCCTAATGCCTACTCATTAAACCATTCAGTGTTCAGTGTTCAGTGTTCTCTCTCTCTCTCTCTCTCTCTCTCTCTCTCTCTCTCTCTCTCTCTCTCTCTCTCTCTCTCTCTCTCTCTCTCGCATCCCCTCTCTCTCTCTCCCTCTCTCTCTGATACTTATATGACCAGCCCATCCATCTTTCCTATTCTTCAAAACAACAAAAGCAGACGATTAATTTTGTCTTCAGCGACGGCGAGTGGATTCAGCCAAAAATGGATGCTGCTTCTCAGGACACTTCTACCCCACCTGGGGTCATTCATTTTACCAGTACACCCGGGGTGCGGAAAGGTCAGAGGTTTGGGATGTAATGTCACCCGGGTAGTTAAGCATCATGGTACCGTGATCGTGAGCGCGTCTTAATTAAACAGTCAACACGGGTAGTAAAACGTAGGTCAGACTACACTTTCAATCGTTTCGCCAGTTTTAGTCAAACTTACGTTTTGCTACCCCTGTTAAGAGGGGCCCCTGTTGAGGCCCGTGTAGGAAGAGGAGGCGGAGAAGGAGGAGGAGAAGGAGGAGGAGGGTAGGAATATGAGAAAGGGAGAAAGGGAAGCAGAGAAGGAGGAGGGAGAAGAACCAAACAAACAAACAGAGAGAGCGAAGATGATAATAATGATGACGACGACGACGACGATGATTCAATGAAGACGATGAAATCAAGAACAGCGTAACATCAAAAACAAGAGCAAACCACCACCACTAACAACAACAACAATTACCGGTACAACAAGAAGATGATGATAATGGTGATGACGATGATGCTGATGATGCTGATGCTGATTATGATGATCATAGCGACCATGCTGCTGCGGCTGCTGATGCTGATGATTGAGATCATGATAATAAAATTATGATTTTATTCAGGGTTTCGTTTTCACCTCCAAACAAAAAGAAAACTGATTTTTTCTGTTTTGGTTTATGGGTTTCATGTGTTGTTGTTTTTATTTCCATAGGGTCACACACATACATACACACACGCGTGCGCGCTAGCGCGCGCGCACGCACACGCACACACACACACACACACACACACACACACACACACACACACACACACACACACACACACACACACACACACACACACACACACACATAATCACATAAAAATATGCCTGCGTGTGCCTGCGGTTGGCTGGCCCTTAAGACGAGTCTCAGTTATGTGCTGAACACAAGAAGTACGCAAAATGTCAAATCAAAGTAACCAATTTCGTTCTGCACACATGGTGACTGATTTTCCCCATTTCACTTCTTCTGAAAAAGAATGACTTTGGAAGCCCACAGAGAACAAAATAGAGATGTGTTGCCGATTGTTCCACTGCGAATTAATAAAACAGTCTATTCGCTTTTAGTTTTGCGCAGATTGTGTCACTCATGTTGCGTTATGTGCTGTCAGTAACGAACGTAACGAACGTAACTTCCCCATACCTAAATCGCCTTTTGGCGCCATTTTACATGCAGCGAACAGGCTTTTATTGCTCCAAATTGTCCCATCCTTCTTGAACAGCATTTTTATGTTCAGGTAAACCACATTGTTTGGAGCGGTTATTAGACCAGGATGGCTCTCTACAACATGTCCCTTAAATGTTCAGTCACTGTGAGACCTGGGTCGAATTTCTCTAGATAACGGTCACCGCGCGAATAACGCTTACGCCCAAAGGGGGCCTAAGAAACACTTTAGAAAACGTTTGCGGAAGAATATTACAAGCTCTTGTCTGATTGGTCAAACAAAAAGTATTATTTTAACCAAACTTTAATGGACCAATCAACAACAAGAAATGTATTCACCCCCTACTAGTTCCGGAAAGTTCACTGCTTGCTATGTGTTTGGCAAGAACAAAACGCCACGCGAACTATCGGCAAACGAAGGGTGTTTCTTAGACCGTTTTTGCCGATTTGAGCGAGCGCAACGTAATGGTAGCCCTTGTGAAACGCCCCCTGTATCTCGTGCTGGCTAGTCTTTGCAGACAATAATTCTCGCGGTTTTGTAATGTGAGGTCTATACTTGACTGTGGAGAACTTGAAAGAGCCTGTCTCACACAGTGTCATTGACTGACTTTCTCGCGTTGTCGTTCCAAAACGAGCAG
>CM065692.1:53564823-53574823 GCA_017654935.2 Phymorhynchus buccinoides
ACCAAAACAAAGACACAGATGGGACTTGAAAGCGTAACGGCCAAGTTTTTGTGTCCCTAAGCCTAAACCGAAACATAATGCTTTGATTCTACTATGCGTTGTATGGCGCGTAGTGTAGGCTATTTAGTGGTGTGTGCGCGCGCGTGCGCGCGCGTGCGTGCGTGCGTGCGTGCGTGTGTGTGTGTGTGTGTATGTGTGTGTGGTGTGTGTGTGTGTGTGTGTGTCCGTCTGTGTGTGTGTGTCTATGTGTGCGTGTGCATGCGTGTGTGTATGTGTGTGTGTGCGTTCGCGTGCGCGCTCGAAAGAGACTAGGGGTCAGAGATAGTTTTGTTTGGGTGTTCATGTTTTTTTGTTTGGGTGGGCGCGCCAGGTGGGGGTGGGGGGGGGGGGGGGGGTGGGGGGGGGGGGGGGGGGGGGGAGTGTTGAGTATACATGCCGCATGCCGCGTGTACGAATAAACGTGCCTTTAACAGCCTTTATTACATTTACAAAAGTTGTTTCGTGATGGTGATATCCAAATGAGCTTCCAGCCACTGCAGAAGTTCCCTCTCGTTGGATCGTCTCCGTTTTTCTGCCACAGTATTGATGGTGTACATGAATGGGTTGATGGCCGAATTCACGGGCAACACAAAGAGGGCCAGAGCCGCATTCACCTCTCCAGGTATGGGAACATCAGCTAAAGCCAGTATCCCACACAGTCCGATGGGAAACCAGCACACGAAGTCTGACACGGCCACGGTGATCAGACGTCGAGCTATAGCCAGGTCCCGCGAAACGTTGGTCGTGTTGACTTTTAGGGCGTTTTTCTGAACTGACCAGTAGATGAACGCCTGGCCCACAGAGATGAACAGAAACAGTACGAAGTTGAACATGATTAGTATGCTGATGGAATAAAACCTTCCTTTGAAGTCTTTCCTGGTAACAGGCAACGGAATGCAGACGCCTGTCTGTTTGTAGAACTCCCAGTGTGAGGTCACGGGCAGCAGAGGTGTCAGGGCTAGTAACCAGCCCACAACCCAAGCCACAATACAAGCTGCAGTGGCCGATGACCTGTCAAATCTGAAAGTGCTAAACGGAAAGTGAAGGACAATGAATCGATCCAGGGTAATAAGCCAAATCACCAGAGCTGACACTTCACTGGACAATAGGGAGAGAACGCCAGCTATTTTGCAACCCATGCTGTTCTTCCATGAGACATCATGATAGAGGTATCGGCCACGGAACTTTTCATCAGCAGCTCCAATGATGGCCATGAAGACCCCCATCAGGAAATCAGCCAGTGTCAAGTTCAGAACAAAAACACTGAAACCCCCAGGAGAGGGTTTGCGAGCAAACAATCGCGCAGAGAAACAGAAAATGTTACCAGTGATGGACAGAAAAGCAAACAGCCAGAGAAAGCCACGATACAGCCAGGATTGTAGCAAGTCTTCACAGGAAGAAACTTCGTCTTTTGGAGCAGAACAAGAGATTGCGTGAACATTACTTGGCAGTATTAGTTTGCAGCATAGTTTGTAGTTTTCTGTCGATATGAACTGCAGATGAGAAAGGCCATTGAAAACACCTGGTGGGTAATATGCTACATCACTTCCCTTCATAAGGAGATTGGTAAGCTTAGGGGTAAACTGAAATCCACCCGTACCAATTGTGTGAATGGGTGTAAAAGTTAGATTTAACGTTTCGATGTGAGGGAAAGGTGAGAAGACATGAGTGCTGAAGACGGTAAGATCAGTCAATGACAGGTCTATCAATGTTAGAACATTTTGATGACTTGCCTGCAATGCTAAAGACGAACCATAAATAGAAGTGAGAGGATTACGGGAAACTGATAATTCGTGTAAACTCTTTGCCTTTATAAACAAAGATATGTTCAGTTGCCTCAAACTGTTGTTACTAAGATCCAAGACCTTCAGATTAACCATCTCAACATCAGCCAAATGGGTTAAATTACATTGGGAAAGAACCAGAAGGATCAGATACTCATGGTGCCTAAAGGCTTTTAATGTCATTCCAGAACCAGTTGCATCTAAAGAGCGGATAAGAGGAACTTCCCTAGTGCATATGGGTTGTGAACAAATCAAGGAGTGGCCCAGGCACATGCATCCTAAGGGACAACTTATGTCACACACACTTTCATCATCCTGCAACGGACAGTGAGACCAGCCGTCACACAGTTGGTCCATGTGCAAACACAGAACAGACTGCCTGCATTTGAAGAATCCAGGACATGTCATGGCCGCACACCCATGTTCATCCATCTGGTCCAGACAGTCATACACTCCATTGCATCGCGTGTAGACTGGCAGGCAGTCATTGAATTCACCAGGACAGCGGTAGTGACTATCGGGACATGTTTCATTTTTGTACATTGCCGTGGATGTAAAATAATCAACATCATTGAAATTGACCAAAGCTGGAAAGGAAACAGTGCGCCGACGTCCATTTTCCGTTCTGATTTCACTGCAATCCTGTTCATCAGAGCCATCCAGACAATGGGGTGCAACATCACACAGTTTGCTGTAATGAACACACTGACCATTGGTGCACCGAAAAGCCTTTATGCATCTGGGGTGTGTGCAAAAGGATTCGTCGCTCTTGTCATCACAATCGGCTAAGAAATTGCATACTAGTGTATATGACAAAGTTTTTGCGTTACTACATGTGAACATCGGTGCTACCTTTGCATGGAAACCTGACGGAAATTCTCCATTTAAGTATGATGAATAGTTTGAAAAGTAACAAGTTGTGTATTGTCGCCCACATGCTTCAAACTCATAAAAACCACATAGGAAGAAAACATACATCACATGGCCCTTCGGGCACACAATCATGTATGCATCCATGGGTTGTTGTGCATCCAGGGGCACATTGGATTTCTCCATTGCTATCAAATCAGAGTTTATCATGTTTTTCTCATCTGTGTGGTTAACTTTGTATTCACACACAATAAACTTTGAGTAATAGCATGTGTAAATAGAACGTGATTCATATTGTGTACAAAACATTATAAACTCTCCTGTCTTGGGGATGTTTGTTCTGAAAGTGTGATGAAACACTAGTCTGTCTTGAGAAATTGAGTTTGTATACATTACAGGCATGGAATGGTCTCCTGTAATCAAATTAAGCCAATGGCTGCGCAGCCTGTGTGGGTGGATGCCTGTCAGACTTACAACTTCGTTATACCAGTCAGAGACACACTTGGGGAAACTCACCCTGCATTGAAAAGTATCATTCCTTAGGTCATGGTAGTTTGATACTTCGCTTTCTACACCAAATCTGTAGCAGTGGCCACACAATGCCACCATACCCTGACACTGAGCACTGCTGTATGGACAGTGGCCTGCTTCATCCCGTCCATCCTCACACTCTGTCTTCATATTACAGGCCATGTGGTGACTGAACACACCATAAGTATCTACAGAACAGTTCCATAACCCACTCGACAATTTCAGTGGTGCTTCTCTCAGTGAAAACACTGTAAAGAAAAGCTGAAAGCAACTTGTCATGATGCAACGGCTTTTCACAACGTGAAGATCGTATTTCGTAGCATTGCACATACAAACAAAATCAGAGCTGGCTTCCAGAGCACTGAAAAGGATGGTTCGTAGTTCTTTAACATAACCACTTGAGTGATCATATTGCATCGTATAGTAGTAGAAACGAACGTTGGCCTGTGTTGCTATTACATCCTTGTAGCTAAATAATGCAATGTGTCCAATGGGAATAAATAAATTCCTATTCACAAAAGTGACATAATCGTTAGTGAGATTGTCATCCATTGTCATGTAACCAGATGATGAAGATGTCATCACGATTATTACGGCTGTGGAATTGTATTCTGTTATAAGAGGTGGATCTGGAAAAGAGAATTAAAATTAATATTTTATTTTTTCCTATGATACCATAATACAATGAAGCCACTTAGCCTACTTACCAATAAGTAGACAAACGTCTGTGAACAACTGTTGAATAAGAAAACTTTTATACTCAACCTTTAATGCTAAGATTTCAAATTTATTGTATGCTATGCAATATAAATGCCACGAGAAATGTAGGGATCCAGCCCAATTCTGAATCTGGGGACATTCTGAATGCCTCCTAATGTCCATCCATATGTCTTCGTCGTAACAGTTTCCTTTGCTTACTGTTTATTGTTGTGAATGCTATGTGCCTGCTGTGTGCTGCGACCATTGTGAAAATGAATGCATTTCCATTTCTCTGCAGATCTGAGCCTGTTTCTTTTTCTTGCTTTTCTGTTGAAACATATCAGTATGTATCCGTTATTATGACTTTGGAATGGGATATTGCTTTTATCCTATCTCTCGAGCCTTGCTGCCTACGACCTCGTGTGATAAACATCAAGGCTCTTGAGATAGGATAAAAGCAATATCCCACTCTAAAGCCTTATAACTGATAGTGACATCAGGTTTCTAATAGCAACGGTGTATTCTTAAACCTTTTTCTCACGTGCATTTATATTAAGCCTATGGGTTAATATGCGCAAAATATAATAATGTGAAGTTATGATTTTATATACTGATCTCCAAGAGATCCAAAGAAGGCTGCCAAACTTGGGATATAAAATCATAACTTGACATATCATTTGCATATATTAACCCATAGGCTTAGTGTAAACACACATGATAAAAAGGTGTAAGAATACACTGTTGCCAAATAACCTGACATCAAAGTTATTTATCTTCACATAGCATTATTATCATTATTATGCATCCAGATACACTCGCACCCAACTAACTTCAGTGTTCAAACCATAGCCTAGAGCAGCAAAGGGGGTTGCGTACCCTGAAAATGATGCAAGCATGACGTGATTTATCTACGATTTCAAGGTGGGGTACGCGCGTACCAGACACTCCAGGTAATGTGACTGCTAATAGAGTAACAAACACTACCTGGTGTGTCTGCTATTCCACCAACGCGCAGACTTGTTGGTACTCTAGACCCTTTTTTATACAGGGGACATCGAAAAACGTCGTCTTTCTGACAGTAGGCAAACCCTGAAATTATGTCATCACTGACATTTTGTCAGTGGAACATTATGGCAAATAGGTGGTTGCAGTTTGATACGAACAGTTCATTTTCAGCCCAAGAAACAAGCTGGCACATGTAATATGAGAATGTGTGCAATGATATTTTTAAAAACTATGTAGGCCTATCATTTTGGAAATAACACAATTATTATTGCGAAAAATTCTGAAAAATTCTTACTCTTATAAAAGATCACTCCCCTCTTTTGTCATCATAGACTTGTCCAATCTAAATTTGGACCTAATGATTTTTGCTACTGGTGTGTCGATTCCACTCTAAAGGTTGTTTTTGTGCACAGTTAAGGCCAGTACGTGCAACATGTACTTGTGGACTAGGGTCTAGCCCTACGAGAATTACCTCCCTGACGTTGGTCGTGGATACGGGCCTGGACTACCAACGGTATCATGATTACGCAACCAAGCATATTGTAGTGACTAATATTAGGATTAATATCAGGGACCGGGTTGTTGGCCTGGATAGCTCAGTTGGTAGAGCACCTGACTGGTGTTCGGGAGGTCTCGGGTTCGATTCCCGGTCCGGCTAACTTTTCCCCCACGAAATTACATCAATGGTGTGAGAAGTAATTCGGTAGCCTGGATGGAAGGAATAGGGTTCCTTGAGAGATAGGAATTATTCCTTGAAAAATAGGAGGGGGAAGAGTGTAGTGACTGATATTAGGATTTATATCAGGGACCGGGTTGTCTGCCTGGATAGATCAGTTAGTAGTGCGCCCGTCTGGTGTTCGGGAGGTCTCGGGTTCAATTCCCGATCCGGCTAACTTTTCCCACACAAAATTGCATCAATATCAAGCTAGATTAACTCTAACAGTTGACTACAACACAGTGAAAGTTAAACATATAAGAGTATGGTTCATGTTTCTATTAATAATCAGTTTCCTTTCATAACCTATCGCTTGTACAAGATCAAAATATCTCACGAATTTTTAACTTGGAGAACTTTATTGTGGATGAGTGGGATTTTCTTGCTACGGTGAAATGGTTAGTTTTATCAAAGACACAATGTCTTTGGTATTATCTTGATCTGCATGCATGGAATCTCGATTCTTCGTTGCGTGTTTGGTTATCAGCTGATTTTATCTGAAAGAGGTAAAATATCGGTATATAATCGTTATTATGACTTTGCAATGGGATATTGCTTTATCCTATCTCTCGAGACCTTGATGTATATCCTATTCAGTATTCGACCTCATAGGATAAACACCAAGTCTAATGAGATAGGATAGAAGTATATTGAACTTTTTACCGAGCTTGCTCATACCTTCGACTGCGTTTGCATCAGATTACAAAATCAGAGGTAAGCCTCACTAGTTATGTATAAACCCATACATCTCTCTCTCTCTCTCTCTCTCTCTCTCTCTCTCTCTCTCTCTCTCTCTCTCTCTCTCTCTCTCTCTGTCTCTCTCTCTCTCTCTCTCTCTCTCTCTCTCTCTCTCTCTCTCTCTCTCTCTCTCTCTCTCTCTCTCTCTCTCTCTCTCTCTCTCTCTCTCTCTCTCTCTCTCTCTCTCTCTCTCTTTCTCTCCCCCCCCCTTGTTACCACTGGAGCATCAATCACACCCCCATTGTGCAATAAACAGACATCTAGGTGATTTACGATCGTCAACGCCCAGACTTACCTACACGGGTAGTGGCTTGCATTGATTCGCTCGTGGATTTAACAGTCATATTGCTTTGAGACATTTGTAAGTTTATTAACCTTTTGTGAGTGAGTGTGTGTGTGTGTGTGTGTGCGTGTGTGTGTGTGTGTGTGTGTGTGTGTGTGTGTGTGTGTGTGTGTGTGTGTGTGTGTGTGTGTGTGTGTGTGTGTGTGTGCGCGTGTGCGTGTGTGTGTGTGTGTGTGCGTCCATATAGGGTTGTATGTTTCAATAATAGAAGTGAACATTACATGCACATAAATTATCCACCTTCGCCCATTAGATGCGTTACGTATATATGACGTATCGTTGTTTCTCACTTGAAAAAAACACGTCATGCAAACGGTGGAAGATACGTACGTCATGACGGTGGAGGTGTACTTTATGTGTGATTGATTCCGCATCTCAACGCATTTAAATTAAAGAAACTCAACATGTAAACACCCATTTAACAATTTAATTTAAGTCTTCTTCTTTCGTTCAGATTGCATCTTGTTTCGAAAACCTTCATCATTTTACACAAAATTGCATAATTTGTGAGGCACCCTATTTGGTTGGCACACTTGATGATAGGTAACGTATCTAAATTCAGAATTTGGAACGAGATTTGGCTTGGAGCTCTCGATTCAGATCAAAACAATTAATAAAACTAACCTCCCAGGTTGTTTATGCAATCCAGCCTTTATTTAAAAGTGTTTAAGTCATGAAAACGACAATTTATATGCACATTATGTTTTTCAGTAATCAATAATTGATAGCGAAACAGTGTTCGTTTGAGCTGTAATCTAGATCGTTTGAGTAGAACTAGACACATGACATATATATTTAGGCCTAATAGAACATGGGCGCCTAAACATCCAGTCCCAAAAGATTAAGCTTGCTAATTTTTACCACAGATAAAATGAAAACGGTTAAACTTAATTGAGTATCAAATTAACCTACAAAATTAAGCTCAAACTGACCTCACTGTAAACAATTCTAACTTGAGAAGGGTACCTTTCAGCGCTTAGAGTCATAAAATGTGTAAGCAACCTAAGTCAATAAATTGTAGCAGACGAAAAGAAAGACGACAAAGGTGAAACGTGTGTCAGAGTGATGTAAAATAATTTAGAGGACTAGGTAGCTACACCAAATGAGGCCTAGTTAACACCAGCAACTGTGAACTGAATGAGTGGATACAGGGACCACCCTGTACATATTTCGATATGGGACGGGGTTTAGCCCTGTGAAGTTGAAACTACAATTAGCAACATGTAAACGTAAACGCAAATCTTTACCATAAACGCAAATGCGTAAACGGTAGAGTTAAAATTCTCTATTATTTAATGACACTATTAATTATGTTGCTTAAGGGAATCTTAGCGGCAAAATCAGTTAGCATTGTTAACGTCCAGTGAACTCGTATTTTTAACCTGTTTCCTGTCAATGCCTTTTTTTTTTATATAAACTTTTTAGAGTTAAATCCCGTTCTTGAAACCAAAAAGACTCAATTGTTTTAATTTTTTAAAAAGAATCGTTTCCTGTTCAAATAGCAGCAACGTCAAATTGCTATAAAACTAAACACAAATGAGTGGATTGTCGCTAAAGACATGAAAGAAAAACAATCCATTTCTTGCTTTTGGACAACTTGGTACCTTCGATTTAATTTCCCCGTGAGTGAAGCGTGCATGGTAGGCCTACGCACATGAAACAGATTAATCTGATGACTTAGCTAGTTAGGGTTTCCTGCGTGGAGACATGTCCACACAATAAACAACATAATACTCCTTCAAGTACATTAACAATTCTGGTGGTAAAACTGATTTCAGACACAGTTACCATTTTTATCTCTTACATGGAGATAGACAAATATAATTTACAAAATATCGTTTGATAAACTGATTTTAGGTACAGTTACAAATTCTTCTCTTACATTATACAAACAAATGTATTCACAAAATAGCGGGTAATAAACTGATATTAGGCACAGTTACAAATTCTTCTCTTACATTATACAGACAAATATATTCACAAAATGTTGGGTAACAAAATATCGGTTGATAAACTGATTTTAGGTAGTGTTACAAATTCTTCTCTTACATTATACAGACAATTTGTTTTAATACAAAATATTGGTTCATAAACTGATTTTAGGTACAGTTACAAATTCTTCTCTTACAGTATACAGACATTTTTTAATTACAAAATATCGGTTGATAAGCTGATTTTAGGTACAGTTACAAATTTTTCTTACATTATACAGACAAATATATTCACAAAATATTGGGTGGTAAACTGATTTTGTTTGTTTTGCCCCTTGCAAAGAAGGTTCTCTTTTCTGAATGATTTGCACATACAAACAAAAATTAATGCAAACATCATCAATATGTATGAACAGCTTATTAACAATCCAATTACACTATAGCATCAGAAAATGAGAAACTAGGCATAGTGTTTACATATGCATACAACTTCACCCTTTTCATATGCAAACATAATACCTACAAATCAAAGCCTACGAGAATACATTACCTCCTAATAGGGGTTTATTTTACAATTATATACCCACTCACCCATTGTACATTCTCACCCCCACCCCACACCCCCATCGTTCTCACTCTCTCTATTCATACAAGTAATTATTTTTGCTGTCAGATGAACAGAACAGGTTGTGACATAATAATAGTATGTTCATTATTGTTATGCAATTAAGCTTTTCTTAGAATAAATATGTTTACAGATTTCACATAAAAAAAAGAAAAGCAGCCAAACAAGCACTGAAATGATTTTATTTTCTCTCCAAAAATGATAGCAGTAGCGATTTGGATACAGATCCAGCACAGCCCACTTCCCTATTGTAATAGCCATACCTCAAACACTAATAGTAATGACAGAGTTATGTTAAGAGTGAGTTATATGGTAACCACTTTGTATTACGTTTATCCTGTAGCATGTCCAGCTGGTGTACATATCTATCAACCTTCTTTAAGTGTATCAATTGTCGTAAAAACACAGGCAATGTAGGTTTTATTTAATTGATACGACATATATAAACAAAGTGTTTTGCTTGTAAAAAATTTAAAGATAAACTTCATCTATTCTGTATTTTTCGTCACATCCAAATAATACAAGACAAGCAGTGAATAATAATCTGTCACAATGCACACACTTATTTTTTATATCATTTTCTAATTCTTCCCAAAAGGTTCTGGTTTGTACACATGCACATAAAAAATGAAAAACGGTGTCTTTTTCTGCATTGCAAAAATTGCACAAGTTATTTTCTTTTACACCCATTTTGTTTAAGATAGAGTTTGTGACAATAAT
>CM065692.1:53577323-53587323 GCA_017654935.2 Phymorhynchus buccinoides
GAAAGTTATTCTGTGTACATTGTATCACGTGTACATTTATGATAAGCACTTTTTGTTGCACTAAATCTTATAAAAAAAATATTAAAAAATCTTTAAACAACAAAAGAATCACCTCAAAAGAAAAACCCGATTTTTGTGGGCTAACAAACCAAATAAGATATAAAGTGCTTCGTGTTGATTTAAAGCTTATTGCATGTACTAACTGAAACAAGCACATTAAAAAACGCTTTTTGTTGCATTAAATTGTACTTGATTTTCGTAAACACGTCAAAATCACCTCACACCCCTTTTCTGTTCAACATGTAACAAAGGGTTCCGTAACAAAGAGTGTATGATGCAACCACCACACACCACCCCACCTGGAGCCCTGGACTGTCGAGTGAGAGAGTACAAAGGCATCACTCAGCGTTGTGGGGTCACGCCTGGCTGGTTCTGTGGTTACCTGGCTATTGTACAGCACTTTTGTTTCTCTCTCTCCCATGTATAAATGTGCTAAATTATATCTTCGGCTCCAGTTTATTCTAAATGCTCCATATGGCCCTTTGGCCCAGAGGGCGTTAAACTTCTATTTTTCTCTCTTCTTCGGCTCCAGTGACCCTGACCTTTGACCTATGATCTTCATTTTCGACCTTGGCCTAAATATTCCTAGTACCTATCCGCAATGCAAATTTTGAGGGTCCTAGCTCCCTCCGTTCAAACGTTATCGTTTTCACGTAGATAGATAGATAGTCAGTCAGTCGGCTTCAGAATCCACTGAACACATTACCAGCTTCGCTCACTACGATCGCGGCTGGTAAATATCGAGTGATGGGGGTAGACAAATATATCCATAAAATATCTGGTTATAAACTGATTTTAGGTACAGTTACATTATACAGACAAATATATTCACACAATATCGGGTGGTAAATCTGATTTTATGTACAGTTACAAATTCTTCTCCTACATAGAAACAGAAAAATATATTCACAACATATCAGGTGGCAAAACTGATTTGTGGTACACTTACCAATTTGTTTCTCTTTCATGGAGGTAGACAAATATATTCACAAAATATCGGGTGGTAAAATAGACTTTAGGTACAGTTACAAATTCTTCTCCTACATAGATACAGGCAAATATATTCACAAAATATCGGGTGGTAAATCTGATTTTAGGTACAGTTACAAATTCTTCTGTGGTGTGTGTGTGGTGTGTGTGTTGTGTGGTGTGTGTGTGTGTGTGAATGTGTCCTACATAGATACAGGCAAATATATTCACAAAATATCGGGTGGTATATCTGATTTTAGGTACAGTTACAAATTATTCTCCTACATAGACACAGGCAAACATATTTACAATATATCAGGTGCTAAATCTGATTTTAGGTACAGTTACAAATTCTTCTAAAATCTTAGGTACAGTTGCACATTCTTCTTTTACATTATACAGACAAATATATTCACAAAATATCAGGTGGTAAAATAGATTTTAGGTACAGTTACAAATTCTTCTCCTACATAGATACAGGCAAATATATTCACAAAATATCGGGTGGTAAATCTATTTTAGGTACAGTTACAAATTCTTCTCCTACATAGATACAGGCAAATATATTCACAAAATATCGGGTGGTAAATAGATTTTAGGTAGTTACAAATTCTTCTCCTACATAGATACAGGCAAATATATTCACAAAATGCTGACTCCAAACCAACGTCTTCCCCGTTAGCGGCCACAAGTGCTTCAAACAGGCTAGGTCTGTCCATTTTACCTGTAACAGTCCCGAGAGTGTCACTTGTAACTGTCTGGGAATAAGGAACAGATATAGTGTAGGCATTTGACATAATGAACACACACCTCACCTATCATTTTCATGATAACATTTTCCCTTTGCAAGCAATGCTATTCAGCTTGAACTATTTTCACACACACACACACACACACACCAGTGGCGTAGGAACGTTTTCAAGCCAGGGAAGGCCGGATTGCCAACAACCGGGGGAGGGTGGGGGGGCGCAAGCGCACGAACAAACGTATGTGTACTCTCTCTCTCTCTCTCTCTCTCTCTCTCTCTCTCTCTCTCTCTCTCTCTCTCTCTCTGTAACGTAATAAAATAATCGGCTGAACAGTCTGGGGGTACGTGTATATGCTGGCTATCCTATTAGTTCAATGTTGTGGCCAGGCATTATACGTCACACACATACCTAACTTTTTGTTAATGCGTCATCCATAACCAGATCTAAACCTGTTTTTCTTGGACCGATGTGTAAATGGTGTGGAGACGTTAGATTCAGAGTTGTTGTTTGTTTATTAATATTGTTGTCCATAAGAAAGCAACTCGAGTGAAACGCTTCAATACTTTGTTGTATCCAAGACTACGAAAATCCAGGATCAACATAGATTGCCATGGGAAACACCTTACTGTGCTGACTACATAGGTACCTTCTCCAATAGAATCGCCTGTACTTCCAATCCAGGATCCATTGTCATGGCAAGCATGTAGCAACGCGGCTCACTTGACTAGATACAGCAAAATTCTGTGGTTTCCATGGAACGAGGTGGAGCACATCGTAAACCAGTCAACGGGGGGGATTGATGAACTGAACGTCAGACGAAGAGGAAGAAGGAGGGACTTTTGCCAACGAGTGGGAGAACACGGCTACGATCAACGGTCTGCGAGGCAGCCAAGGGGAGGCAACATAACACAGGCAGCAGCCTCGGAGGGCTACGTGATTCAGCAACGACAAGAAGAAATTGCCATCGAATCGAGAGCCTTTGGGCAACGACCTGCCTGCTTCACCCATCATCTCCACGACTCAGCAATGGCAGGAAGGGACTGTCGTCGAATCGAGAGGAGATCAGCCAACTTCACCCATCGACTCTACGACTCAGCAACGGCAGGGAAGGCCTGTCGTCGAATCGAGAGGAGAGCAAAGTCATCCACGACCTCACTCGTCGAGTCGGGGATCAACGACGACGACGCTGACACGCGGTGGACGAGGCACGTCAGCCGGACCCGCTGTCGAGCGCGCACGAGGCGAGTCATCACTGAAGGAGGTGGCGAGCCAGTTGGTGTACACGCTGAGGACCGGCTGTGTCCGCATCAGCGCTCTGCTAGGGTACTTGACGCACTGTCCCCAAGCAGTGAGATATAACCACCCTATCCTGGGTGAGTGCCGTAATAGTTTATAAGGACTGACTGCCCTTCCCAAGATTCGATGAATACACAGCGCTTTGCATTCATCACTCATCCATGGCAGTCAGATCCTACTCATTGTTCATTGATTATCACCTTGCTTCAATAAATCGGTTCATGCAGTCCGAGTACTGCAATGTCATTGTTTGTGCGTTTATGCGATGGTTATCGCATTGTTTATTATTGCTAGGTGGTTCATGATGGATACACTTTTCGGTTGCAGGTGTCATCTTCACTTGCTGTCTCATCCCATATCCATCTTTACGTGTCATTGTGCCCAATTAGTGCATACAGTACACACATACACTAAATATCACCCGTCACGCATTATTGTATCGTTTTGTATGTCCGACATACGCAACAAGAACACTGTAAACGTTCTGGGCACTTGTGCATTTGCACTGATTCTCCAACCCAGCACGTTATTGCAGGTGGTTCACGGACTGGAGCTTAAAGGTCTGGAGGTGGACCTGAACTACAGGATGAGCTGATCCATGACGTAGAAAGCGTGGATCAAGGAGCAATCGTCGCTACGGGAACGACATCCCAAGAACAACGCTTTGCGAAGACGCTGCGAAGACGATTATTAAAGATAAGTAATATTCTTAACAATTGAACAAGAAGGAGATAGGAGAATAGGAAACGAGAGACTATCAAGGAACAATCAACAGAATCTACAATGAAGCTTCAGTGAATAAAAAATCAACAGAATCTACAATGAAGCTTCAGTGAATAAAATACACATCATCTTCATTTGTAATGAATATCAGTCTGAAGATTGTTGAGACGGAGTGATGTGAGTGCTTGAGGTTGTGATTTCATATGATAACCGGCCCTCATGCCAACACACCGTCACACCCTCTAACGAACTCTCGTCTGTGGTACTCTCTCTCTCTCTCTCTCTCTCTCTCTCTCTCTCTCTCTCTCTCTCTCTCTCTCTCTCTCTCTCTCTCTCTATCTGTGTGCAGTGTGTTAGACTGGCCAATGCATAGTTTGGCCCTCCCTGTGTGAAGATTTTTACTCCAAAGTCAGGGGATGGGCAAAAGATACTTTGGCCAGGTATCCTCTTAGGCAACCTGGGCCAGGCCCCCCTGACCCCCCTGGTTCCTACGCCTATGCACACGCACACACGCACACACATGCATACAAACATATATGCTCACACACACTCGTGCACATGCGCGTGAACAATGCAGAATGTGGAACAATTCAACATTGGATTCTCCACTGTATTGTTGGCACCAAACACAATCACAAGCCATTATTGGTTTTCCGTGTCGATGAAGTAATTTGTAGATTAGAGTGGAAAAGTCATTTCGAAAATAGTGAAAATATTTCTTGGCTTACATTGCTGCAAGTGACTTAATATTAAATGTTGAACCATATCTTACAATGGAATGGAATGGATAGATTTATCCAATCACCACTGTATGTGCGAGAGAGAGAGAGGGAAAGAGAAAAAGAGAGAGAGAGAGAGAGAGAGAGAGAGAGAGAGAGAGAGAGAGAGAGAGAGAGAGAGAGAGAGAGAGAGAGAGAGAGAGAGAGAGAGAGAGAGAGAGAGACTGGGGGTAAAATTGAAGAGGATTTATCTGCAGGTGGACACCGGTTTTATCGTGCTGTGCGTGCATCATAACAAATATATATATAAAAAACATGCACATCATCAACTACAGAAATCGAATGCTTTGCAGACTTTATCAAAATGCATAAACTGTAATGAAATGTACTCTTACCTTGTATGCTAGATGTGTAGCAAACAGAAGTTTCTTTGCAAACAGCGGCAATGTGTGAACGGACTGTGTACGTCGACAGTAACAAGCGCGTGTGTAAGGAAGCACGTGGTTTCTTCTGGCATCCAAAGAACTCGGTGAGTGTGCCAGAGTTGCTTCCTGTACATAGGTCTTCCGCCTGCTGGGTGCTGTGCAACCCGCACAGCACGGCATAAGGAGAAACGTCACTGCTCCTCTTTAGTAAGTATGGGTGCCGCAAAACCCGCGCACATCGGAATAGGGATAGTTATGTTCACCACTCTTTAAAAAGTATGGGTACTGTACTACCTGTATCATCGGATCCGCTATAGTTAAAATATATAACTTATTACTTTTTTTCTTTTTCATGAAAACACACAAAAATCGGCTGAGATAGAGCAAAGTAGGTTTCTGAAAAATACATAACATTTTGTTAGAATATGTTTAATTGTTCCCGATATATCAAGGTTTTAATGTGTCTCTGGGTACTAGAATACCCAGGAAGCATGGTGAAGGCTAAACTACCTGTGGGACAGTTCCATTTTTTGTAGGATAGTTCGATTTTGTGTTGGACAATGTCCAGTGACAGCGTTTCTTCTTACATCACCATCACACATAGGCCACGTTCCCGCTACGTCCTGAACGTCCTGGTTCATTCAGTCAGAACGTGGTTGAAAGTAGCATGGTCTTGGTGTAGCGTATTACACTTAAAAGAAAATGAATTCTGATTACCACTCCGAAAGCTTTATTTCATGTATGTCGTGTGAGTCCTTGCCTTTTTAACTGAGAGCAGACTGCTGAATGTGAACAATCATTCAGTCAGAACGTGGTTGAAAGTAGCATGGTCTTGGTGTAGCGTATTACACTTAAAAGAAAATGAATTCTGATTACCACTCCGAAAGCTTTATTTCATGTATGTCGTGTGAGTCCTTGCCTTTTTAACTGAGAGAAGACTGCTGAATGTGAACAATGTATTGAGTGACTTTTTCATTGGCCACTTCGGCTAAGAAGTGATCAAACGTGTGGCGCATATTGGCATAAGAAAACATGTACATGGGTTTAATGTACAAATTATATGTAAGTATTCTTTTTCTTTCAAAAGTAAAAAGCAAACTTTGTTTTGGATATGTCTGTATATACTTTTAGTCATTTCAGTCAGGATAGTGTCACGAACGATCACAAAAGTTTATGATCAAAACGCCAGTTGAATTAGGATCCATTGTGTCCCCATACATGGTATTAGTCTGCTTCTTGCTTCGATTATTTAATCTCGACAACATGAAGATAAGAAAGAAGGACACATCCAGTGGTTAGAACGTGCTACTAGAATGGTCAGGAAAGTGTAACGGTTGAGGTAAGGCAGAGCAATCAAAGTAGTATGTGTTTGTGTGTGTACGCGAGCGTGTGTGTGTACACATGTGCTTCTATGATATGTTATTTTGAAAGGGGGGGCTTGTTCATGGGTTTACTTTGCAAATAAAAGAATAGTTATGTGGATGTTGATGCGGTGTTTTTCCCCCATAAAATTAAAATCTATTATCTATCTGTCTATTATCGTGATTTATTTATGAGTTCATACAACACAGTGTACTGCGCTTTGCGCACGCACGAACTAACGCGTTAAGACGCTACATCACCAACCGAGCGGCACAATTTCTGCTCCAGTTACCTTGACCTATAGCCATTATGACCTTCATTTTCGAACTTGGCCTATATATCGTCAATACCTTTGAGCATGCATGCACAATTTGAGCCTCACAACTCCCCACCATTGGAATGTTGTCGAGTTAACATTAATAATAAGTCAGTCAGACAGGAGAAAAAAAAGTCAGTCAGACAGGAACAAAGAGAGAAATGGCCAAAGATGTAAGCAGTCTAACCAAGAAGCACAAAATAACTTTATCGTCAAGCTTACAAGATAATTGGCTGCAAACTTGTAGGATAATTGCCTAACTCTTTGCTGTTTGATAGAAGAAGACAAAACGAAAAACAAAACCTACTGTTGCAAATATTTAACGCTAATTGGCTTGAGGCGTTTTACCAGCCAACAAACAAACTTCGCTAGCTAGTGTCCAAGCTTTAAACAGAAGGTGTATCTTTGCTGCCTGACAAGACTGCCTAAGTCTGCAACAGACAGACAACTGCCCTTTAAGCGTAGCAATGTGCACACTGCACATCACAAAACAGTCATCAGGTTTCTTCTAATCTTCTTCTGCGTTTCCAGGCCAAAAGGCAATAATGGGTAAAGTATGTATGTGTCCGTTTTCAGTTTTCACTGGTCTCCCCGCTGCGCACAGCCGACACATTCCGATTTCAGAGGAGCTCAAAGGAGAAAAGTCATTTGGGATATTTTATTTTTGTAAATGGCAGGAGAATGGGCCAATAAGTCAGAAAGATAGTAGATGATAGAAAGCAAAGGGAAAAGGCAGAGTCAAAGAGAGTGGCAGATTAGAGAAAGTTACAAGCACAGAACTTCCAGAAGGTGGGAAAACTATTCTTTTTTGAAAGACCCCCCAGGTATCCCCACGGGGAGAGACTCATGGAGGAGGCAGGGTCGTCCAGCTCACCGTATGGAGGCATGAGGCATCCACCACTGCCCCGGTTTATTCCAATTAAAGCAGACACTCCACACTGTGGTCAATCCGCTGCTGTCTACCATGCTGAACCTTTTACACAGAGACAGTCCTGCTTTTATTTTAGTGGCCGGTAGTGCAATTCACATCTGAAACGAAATTATTATTCTTCGATCGCTCAGACAGTTTCCTGTCAATTATGAGCGCATATGCGTGATGCTGCCGTTATGCAACTAACTAACTAAGAAATAGTTAGGCCCAGCAAGTCCGACTTTGGCTGCAGGAGGAAATCTTTTTGAAAGTGTTTCTTGAAAAAAGGCAGGAAAATGGACCGGTAAGGCAGAAAGATAGCAGGCTAGATGACAGTAAGCGGAGGGAAAAGGCAGAGTCAAAGAGAGTGATAGATTAGAAGAAGATACAAGCACAGGACTTCCAGAAGGTGGGGGAACTATTCATACAAAAGCCCCCCCGGTATCCCCACAGAGGGTCTGAAACAAAATGTAACCAAGCAAAAATAAATTTTATTTAGCCAGGGCTATGATGTAAGCGTATAAGATATAAGATATGTTTTACAAATCAGTTCTGAATAGGATAGAATAGAATAGAAGCCAATGCCAAGTAACTATTAAAGTCTTTTTGAGTAAAGGGCCAGTACCGTATTATACACTGATGTCAATAATGATAAAAAGCGTACTTACCACAGCTAACAATGACTCATCTGGAGCATTGGAGTTGAGTACAATTTGCCCAGGAGTAGACAATGCCATGAGTCTCAACTACTCAGAATTCACAGTTCGACAGTCTGATGCCTTTGACTGTTTCTATTTATTCTTGCCACCCTATACCTCAGGACCAGGAGTGGTGTATGGGAAGTGTGGCTTTTCACAAACGTACTGCAAATACCATGTGAAAATGGCCCAACCGATGTACGTCCAAGCGAGGCGTTTAGCGTACTGGTGTGAAGACGGTGGAGAGTGGAGTTTTGAACTATATCTGTCAGAACATTATATTTACATTATGCACATCTTATGTGGTTATCATTTTCTCCCAGAAATGCATTTCATTTCAACTAAAAATGCTGTGTGGATTGGACATGTCAACAATCCCAAGCTTGCGATCAATTTTGTTGAACCTGAATGTCACGGGCTCATTTGGAAACATTCAACAGAATATTCTGGATACGTGATTTTCCCATATATTGACAACTTGTCGTTTTACTTCCATAAACGTCTAGATGTGAAACCTAGAAATGCCGTTTTAATCAGTGTCAAAGAATCAAATATTCTAAGAGCATGCAATTTAGGTGATTTATGTGAAGGGGGGTTTCATTTCACAATATCTTATGCTCAAACATATACTGATAAAAAATACGTTTCGTGTATATGCACTCAACGTTTCATGCCAGCCAGTGTATTTCTCACGTCACGTGTTGAAATCAGTGCCTCCATGAATGTTAAACGCCTAGCCTTTGTAAAAGTGCTTTATTTCACTTCCTTCGAGGCTGAACTTCCCCACAAGGTATCTGGAGGATTATTCAATTGCTCCACCACCCATTACTTCAATGTCCAACAGTTTCTTCGATGCAACTTGAAGACAGAGTGTGAAGGTGGACAGGACGAAACAGAGGATTGTTCCTTCAGTAGTGAAAGATGCCAAGGACTTGTGGCTTCACACAACAAATGCTTTCAGATCGTCACACTCCCCACTTACACAAACATGGATTATTTATCTTACGTATGTGGGAGCACAGGTCCATATAATATGGCATCAGTAAAGAGTAGACAAGAGCAGTCAGACGCACTGACCATTCTCAATAGTTACCATTCTTTCATGTTAGGAATAGGTTACTTGTCAGGTTGGCATCACGTATCTTTTATGTACAGCAAGTTTCGCCGATGGCATGACCGCAGCATCATCTACAACATGAACCACTTTCGCTATGCAGCATGGCCAAGACCGTCCAGGGCCATAAAGCATGGGATATGGTCAATGATGGGCTTAAGTGAAGACTCCAAATGGCTTGCCATAAATGGGGTGCTTTGTGAGCAGAGACTACAACCTATCAGTGTGCGTCCTCTTCACTTTGTCACACACCCAGTGATGTTGCAGCCTGCATATGCATACACAAGGCAGCGATTGGCACTTTGTGCAGACAGACATGTAATTCAAGAGTATATATACTGCAATTCTGACAATTTCTGTTGGGCTAAAAGTTATTCACTCGCGAATAACATCAAGCTGAACAGAACGCTAAACACTATCAGAAATAGTGCGTGCAAACACAATGTTTTTACTTGCAGCGGTATTAAATCAGTGCTATACTCCTCAGTGTGTGATTTTAAACAGGACTGTCCAAACAACGGAGATGAGTCATTTTGTGCTGAGCTTTCTTGCCACGGCTTCCGATGCGCCACCGGTCAGTGCGTCTTACGCAGCCAGCGGTGTAACGAACATTCTGATTGTTTGGACGATTCTGATGAAGCTGGGTGTCTAGTCAATGA
>CM065692.1:53589823-53593014 GCA_017654935.2 Phymorhynchus buccinoides
GGGGAAAAGGAACTTTGTCTGTACTGTGTGCGACACTGGGGAACAAGGAATTGTTGTGAGTGTCCTCTTCTTTGTCGCTCTGGCTGTGGTTCAAGCTTGGTTTTGTTGATGCTCACCATGTCATTCTGTATTTTATGCATCATGGTGAGCCTTGCAACCTGCCGGCTGTTGCTGCAGGGGATTCCAGCCAAGCCTCTGTACCATATCGGTGACGCTGGCTGTCCTCCGATATTGATTCGAGACGAACCTCGCAGCTCTTCGTTGAATCTGCTCCACTCTCTCTCTCTCTCTCTCTCTCTCTCTCTCTCTCTCTCTCTCTCTCTCTCTCTCTCTCTCTCTCTCTCTCTCTCTCTCTCTCTCTCTCGCTCTCTCTCTTTCATGTTCTATTTTCTCTGTTACTTTTTCCTTATTGTTCTTTTACTATGCCTAGTATCTTCGCTTGTTCGCTTCGGCTTTATGTCCACGGGGAAGCAACTGTGTGTGTTTTGAATGAGAACAGCGAAACTGTTTGCCTCCCTTGAGGCAGCTGTGTGCCACCTCTCTCTCTCTATCTCGCTTTCTCTCTCTCTCTCTCTCTCTCTCTCTCTCTCCCTCTCTTTCTCGCCAGGCTTCTTTTCCTGGACTTCTCCTCGGCCTTCAACACGATCCAGCCTCACCTGAGGAAGCTGATGGTGATGGACGTCAATCCCCTGATTTATCAGATGGCTCTGCAGTTTGGTAGTATTTTACACAAAACCAATGTGCCCAATCAAACAAAGTATACCTTGTTTATGTATTTATGTAATGGTCTATGATTCCTGGAAACAGATGTGCTGTTGACAAGACTATGGAAGAGACATTTATGAAACACGCAAAAAGTCGTTGGGGAACAGCTGCTGGACTTATTGGTCTTACCTCCAACTACCAGGCATATCATCGATGGGTAAGAACAACACCTGAACGTATCAAATACCTTCAGACAATACTTGATCTGGCAGACATGTCAGGGGGCAGTGAAATGATTGAGCAGCATCGTGATCTGCGCCCATCAGAAGTGATTAGGAGTGAAGACAGTGTGATGAGGGCAATGCGAGCTGTTGAGAGCTTCGTTAACCCTTTTGCAATTGATGATCCTCTGAAACTGGTGATCCTGTCATCTGGTGCTACAGTTGCAGCAGACGTCGAAAAAGATGTACTGCAAGCAGAAGCAGCAGGAAAGACACAGAAAGAGGAGTTCGTTGCTGAACGACTGGAAAAGAAAGATAATTTATTTGATCCCATCAAGAAGCTAAGGTTGAAACGATGGCAAGCATGTCAAAGAAGATGGTCATGAGATCGACAAACAACAAGGTCACAGAGGAAAAGTAAAACCAATCCAAACTTTGCAGCAGAAACCAAAGTTTGTGGAGACCTTTGCAAAACTGGGTGATTCATGGGAAGTCAAGGAAGAGCTGATTGATGAGCTTGAGGATTTCACATGTTGTATTTATGGCAGACCACGGTTTCACAAGGTTGATGAACTGCGTCATCACATTTTGAAGGAAAAGTGTGAAGATGACGTCATCAGTGTAAATGTGAACATTGGCCTGGCCACCCTCCCACCCTGCCGCAGAAGCCTGAAACAACATGCAAGATGGTCAAACTACCAAGCTGCCATATGGAAACGAGCCCACCAGCCTCTCCCAGAAATCCCCAACCCTACTGAAGGCAACGGGTGGGTGCTGACCAATGGGATCCTTGAGCCCCTGTGGACTGAAGAAGAAGAAGAGCTGGTCCTCCCACAGGCAGTTATTGACGATCTTCTTAATGATACAGTTGGGGAAGACAACGAGGATGAGGAATGCCTGCTTCACAGTGGCATAGACGATTCACTCAACTCTGAGGAGTCTGAGGCTGACTGACTGAGATGTGTTGTTGGCATGTTCACTGTTTTCTGCCAATACTCTTTCCCCGGCTGGTATAATCGGTTTATGATTGACCAGAAAATGCCTGTATGAGTGTGTTTGTGTTCTAGATTGATAATTCACACATATTCCAAGTTTGAAGCACTTTTCAACAAACATTTGGTAATAGGTGTATGAATATATAGTCAGAGTAGGGTAGGATCGGCAGTCTTAGTGTTAGTGCAGTAATCCTTTTTGATCACAAGTGTCATGTGTGCATCATTTCAAGAATAAATTGAAGCATTGACTGGACACATTGGTTTTGTGTAGAATAATACCATTTGAAATTTGAAATGATTTCTGTGGAATAGTTTATAATGCAATTGTGCAGACAAATTGCAAAGGACATGCATGATCGTAATAGCCCTCCTCCGCAGAGTGGCAGGGGACTAATAAATGCACAAATTCAATTAGTTTGAATGACATCAGCAACTAATATATCTTTCTTACCCCCCAAAAGTATTAGTTGCCAAATATTACTGAGTGTATTCCTCTATTTTTACTATTCCTCTAAAATCTTACGGCGGCCATTTTGAATATTACGCAATAATTGAAAATATCTAACATTTACAACGTGGCATACAACGGATTTGGATTCAGCACCGTCAAATCATGCTGGATAGACACACAAAAACTAATATATAATCCAAAACAAAGTACAGCTAAGTTTTATATCAGTTTTTGTCAATTTTTCATGACTAGGGGGTAGGGAAGGTAAATTTGATCCTGTGTTGAAACCGGAAGTCTTACAACCCCCAATTATGACTAGAAATGTTCCTGGGATATTGTAGTGCATGAAACCAAACTGAAAATGTCCATGGCTGATCCTATGTTTGATGCATCATCATTGACATACAACTTTTGCCGCGAAAATGACGGTAGCCGATGATCGCTGAAGTACTGCAGTGAGACTATCAAACATTGAGCACTGCAATAAACATGTTTAAGTAGCTATGCACCTAAATTCATTATTTGGATAACAACAAATTGTTTTACTGTTCATTTAAATGAACTGTTCCTCACTTGTATTTTGACAAATGTGTACCGGGCGACTGGGGGGTACCCTTACATCAGGGGCTATAGCTCATAGTGGGATTGAGTTTCTTTCTTGGGAACAAATTGTAACGTGTTCAGGAGGTCCTAACCGAACATTTCTAGCCTACTTTGGTTTAATCATGGGGGCTGGGGGGGGGGGGGGGGGGGGGGGGGGGGGGGGGTGTGCACGGTGGCCCCCTTCACCTTGGGAACTAATTGTTTTTTCTGTATTGC
>CM065692.1:53598514-53611014 GCA_017654935.2 Phymorhynchus buccinoides
GGAGATGAGCAACTTTCCCGGCCCCTTTTCATCTAATAAATTTATATTTGTGCCCGGGTTCTGGCTCGTATGGTTGTAAGAAATACAAGTGGTTGAATTGCTCTAAATGGCAGACAGAGAGAAGTAGGGTTTTACATGAAATTACAAGACTCCCACTCTCATCAGTCTGACCAAAGGATTCAGGATTATTTGACACTTGTATTTTATTTACTCCCAAAATCTGCATAAGATTATGCAACAATAATAATAAAGCAGCTCAATGGCGCCAAAACAAAATATGGATAAAAAACAATGGAATCCGAAAGGATTTACAAGACTTTTGTTTTTCTATAAGGTTCGCCCCATGCCGGAAGGGTTACTAATTATCTTCAGTGTCCGTAGGAAAGTTCAAATGATTGGCGCAGTCCGGGGGACTTAGCTGTTGTCAGGTTCCTCCGTAGTGATCGGCGAATGCTGGTGTGGCTGAGCTTGCTCGTCAGATGAGAGTAGCTCCCAGTCATTCCGGTTACGGCTTCGCGGGATGGCACGGTTCAAGCGTGGTCTCCTCACGGATTCTGGGTGCGGGGCGTCTTTCCCGTCTTGGTGCTTGGTGGAGTCCGGGATGATCGTCCGGCCCACGATGCCCTGCTGATAATCACAGGAGAAGGTGGATGTAGATCTCTATGGCTTAGAGACAAGGGGCTTCAGTCGGCAGGGCATTAGTGAATCCCAACTGGCTAGAAGGCTTCCCTTGTACAATAGCTCTAGTTAATCAATAAACTGAATTTCAGTTAACAAACTGAGATCAGTAAAACATAAAAGGTGATCAATCCAACATCACTCTCCATCCAACACCTGGAAAGGAATGGTATCATAAAGTGCAAGATTGCGGCCCATAGGTTTCCTACTAAAAATAGACAAAAGGGTTAGTAGGCATAAACTCCGGTTCTGGTACCAAAAGTGTTAAAGTCAAAAACACACACACACAAATAATCAGTGCACATAAATAGAATAGAATGTTTACCACTTCTTTTCTATAACATATCTATCTACTCCTTATTCATCATTGAACATAGGATCTAGATCAAAACTAGGGTCAAACAAACAACCAGTCTCAATCACCAGTCATCAATAAGACTTACTAGGTGGGCTATTCTGGCTGGGAGAGGTGTTGCTCTAGTCAGTTTCAGCGTCTTGTGTGAAAAACTTTTTCTCACTACGCCAATTATAGCCTTCACTTTCAAACAATGAAAGCCTGCTATTGGTTTATTACAGTCGACACGTCACAAGATGATGTTCAGAGTGTACAGAACAATCACGCGCCTATTACATCCTTATCACATGCTGGACATTCCTAACCTTGTGATTGGAAAGGCAAAACCGTCTTCAAAGGGAGATAACCGTGGTTGTCACTTTCTTGTGATGGGTAAGGACGTGGTGTCTTACAAAGGGAGCCGACTGTTGATATCACTATCTCGTGATGAGACGGTAGATAAGAGGGGGGGGGGGTGAAGGGAGATAACCTCGGTAGGTGGTACGTGCCGACCGGGAACAAGGAGACAACTCCCTTACTCGGCGTTCTCTTTGAACGCGGGATGGCAATTAACGTGGCGGCTGGTCGAGACATGAAAAGGAGAGGGGGGGAGGGGAGGAGAAGGGGGGGGGGGTGTAGATAAGAAATAAAGAAAGCGGGTCGCGCGGGACACTTACATCACAAAAGGACATAAAAGCTCATTACCATTTACCGTTCTATAGAAATGTTCGTTAATTGGGGATATACCTAGTCTAAATTTAGCCATGGCGTAACGTAAATGTTTTTCCAAATTTAAAGTAAGATAAGTTTTAACTATATGGTCAGAATTATAACCTCTATATATCTTAAATCTGTCACTAGTCCCAATATGATTATTCCAGTTTTGCCATCGTCAATCAATTAATCTTTGGCGGAGACATTTTACAAATCCACTTTCATGACCAACTCCCTGGGATTCCCAAACATATCCAAAACCAAGCTCATAAAGAAAGAAACGTGTGTTGGACACCCAGTTACATTTTCCACGAACATCTAAGTCACATAACATATTGCATGATCTCCAATAACGAACACACCTTATCGCCGAATTTATATACATTGGAAATCTATTAGTTTCGCCATATACTAAATCATTGGGGGTCTTTACATCTATTCCCAAAAATCTTTTAAGACTAAACAAATGAACAAAATCACAGTAAGAGGACACATTTCTGTCAAGACCCCACAGTTCAGAACCGTAAAGTAATTTAGGTTGAATGTATATATCAAAAATCTTAACGAAAAGCTCCATTGAATTATTATCTAAAGTATTAAGTTTCTTAAGAATATAAATCATACTATTTTTAGCCTTCCCTGAAAGGTCTCTGCAGGCTGCTGTAAAACTCAAACGAGTAGAGAAGAGAATACCTAAGTATTTATAGACATTTACTACTGGCATTGTTAAGCTATTGTAAACCCATACTTCCCTTGCTGCTAAGTATCCCCCTTTCCTAAAAACAATAATATTACTTTTATCAAGATTAACCTTTAATTGTAATTGTTTTGCGGATTTACTTAGGTTATTCAATTGTGTCTGTAGCCCAACAGGTGTTTCTGAGAGTAAAACTATATCGTCAGCCAGTAGTAAGATAAATAGTTCAAAATAATCTGTAGTAAATCTAGCGCCATGCTTTCCTTTATTTATTACTTCTAAAGCTAGTTCGTTAATGAACAAAGAAAACAAAATTGGGCTACAGACGTCCCCCTGCTTAACTCCTTTGGTACAATTTATGTAATTAGTTAATTTCCCTCCAGATCGTACTCTTGTTTTTACACTGTTATACATGCCTTTTACGCAATTAAATATTTTTCCTGTTATTCCTGATTTTAGTAAAATAGGCCATAATAAATTTCTATTAATCGAATCGAAAGCTTTCTGGAAGTCAACAAAGGCTACATATAGCTTGTGGTTAAGGGAGAACTGCTTTTGAACTAATGCCATGAGTGTGAACATATGATCTACTGTTGAGTATCCTGCTTTAAAGCCAGCTTGGTAATCACCAGTTATATTATGATAATTTACATATTCTTGTAATCTTCTGTTAATAATTGTACTAAACACTTTACTACTAATGTCTGAAAGTAAATACCCCTATAATTGTTTGTATTATTTACATTACCTTTCTTATATAATGGAAGAGTTATAGACTCACACCAATTTTCTGGATAAATACCCCTGTCAAAAAGCTTATTAAAAAGTTTAACAAAAAATTCTATGATTTTATCACAAGGATTTTTCAACAATTCTCCAATTATTCCATCAGGATCAGCAGCTTTTGTTCTTTTTTACTTTTCTCAAAGCTATTTCTACCTCTTCACGAGATATTGGACGATTCATAAAATCATTGTTCATGTTTGGAATATCGAAAGTGTTAGCATCTTGATTCTCTACATCTAAAAGAGCTTTAAAGTGTTGAAACCAATTTTCTAAGGGAATGTTGTTTTTAGGTTGCTTCTTTTTCAAAGATACTTTATTCATGCATGTCCAAAATTCTTTTTGGTTATTAATTGACTCGCATAGCTTATCTAAAATATTTCGATTAAATTCTTTACGCTTTCTCTCTAAAAGCTTTTTATATTCTCTTCTTGCTTGTGTGTTATTATTGTTAGCGTGTTGAACCTTTTTTGCCTTATCAGTGTTACGACTGTCCTTGCTAGCTTGACTTGAAGCTGTACGAAATGCTCTTAATAATCTGCGTACCTCTGTTCTGTTGTTTTTACAATCCATGTCAAACCAATTTTGCCTATTACTATTAATGCTATCAATTTGTATGGTCTTTTTCATGGAAGCAGCAGATTCCCTAACACAGTCGTTAAACATTTCTAATTCTTCATTAACATTTTCATCAATTAATTCTAAGGCAATATGCAGTTTATCTTGTATGTTATCACCACACATGTTTGAATAGAACTCATTACCATTTTCGTCGTTCCATTTAATCTTTTCTATGATTTCTACCTCACCATTAACTACATTTGTATTAGCATTAACAAGGGAAGTAACAACACAAAATTCAATGGGAAAATGGTCTGATTCCAACCTGTCAGCAATATGTAGGTCACACATGTCACATAAAAGGTTATACTAATCATTTGACAAAATAAAATAGTCATTCACACTACTTCCATTCACACTTGCATATGTATAGCGACCTTCTTGGTCACCGTTACACATTCCATTTAATATAGCCAAATCAAAGGTAGTACACAAGTTAAGCAAGGATCTGCCATAACCATTTACATGTTTATCATGAGAACAACGGGTGGATGTAACAGAGCAACTTTTAACTTGAGAGTTGGTGGAATTGTTGTCAGGTAGAGAAGGAGAGATGTTAGAGATACGGCTGTTGAGATCACCACTAACCATAATGTAAACATCATCCAACTGTAACAATAAGTCAGTTAGGCAACTTTCAAGAATTGTAATTCCATTGTCATAATTAAAGTGTGTGTAAAAAGGAGAACCCTCAGGTGGTATATAAGCACACACATACAAAACATCTTTCATGCACCCAAACATACGTTTATCAATCAAAAATGCACATATGTTTTCAAATTCCACATCAAGTTCATGTACAAAGGAACTAAATTCTTCTTTAACAAGACATATAATTCCACCTGATCGTCTCCCTTGAGTAGTGAATCTTACAGCGGATTTGAAGTGTACTTGAAAACCAGAAAACAAATCTAAGTTGCATTGATCTTCAAAAGTTTCAATCAGAGATATGAAATCAAAAGATGTAATGTATGAAATAAAATCATGAAAAATAAATTTAGAGCGTAAACCATTAATGTTCCAAGACAAAAATTTATATGATTGCTGTACATTGAGCGAACATGGGTTTGCACTGACAAAAGAAAAAACATTATTTACACAAACAGGAACCTGATTATCCGTTTTATTTTCGTTTTGAGATGGGTGAAATACCCTACCACCCTCCCCTACCTCACCCCCCTTATCGTCAGAAACTGGAGTGTTGGAAATATGAACTGATTGACAAGTAGGCCTATTACACTCACTATCAACTTGACCCCGAACTGACCCGACCACTTTTTCTTTTACATTTGCACGTGCAGTATTTATGATCAGCTGAGTGTTACGAAAGAGTGTGGGGGCAAGTGTAGGGGTAAATGTTGGTGCTAGCCTTAATTTTGTATCCGTCTCAAAACTGTCCCCAGTATTATTGTCACAAAAGTTGGGCCGGCCACATCTTTATCTAATTTCAGTGAGACAGTCACGCGCATCGAGCCCATACTTTTTTCTATCGATCAGCAGATGGTCATAGACCATCCGCACCAGTTTGCCTTCAAACTTGGCTTTCTTCAAGTGTGGGTTCAACTTGCGTCTAATGTCTCGGATTGCACGGGAGAAGTCTTCTCCCACAAAGACATTTGTTCCCTTCAGTTTTTGCTTTGCCTTGAGGATCTTTAACTTTGTGCTTGTAGAAGCAGCAACGGGCAATGATGGGGGAATCGGGCTTGGAACTTATACGATGAACGCGATCGAATTCTACCATATCCGCGATTTCAAGTTTGTCAGTGATCAAGTCATGAATGAAATCCTCACACTGTTCGTTCGTTTCCCCATCCTTTCTCTCCACCCCATAGAAGATGAGATTGTTCCTTTTCGATCTGCCTTCAAGGTCGTCACATTTACTTTCCAGTTTTCCTACCCTTTCACTCAGGTCACTGTTCTGCTTCTCTAGTACTTTATTCATGTGCTGTATGTCCTTCACCTCGTCTTTCAGACCAGTCACAAGAGTGGCCAGGTTGCCTTGTTCCTGTCGCAGTCGAGTGATTTCCTCCGTCATGCCGTCCAGCCTGCCGTTGACCGAGTTCATGGAGTCCTCCAAGTTCTGCATCTTCGCCATCAGGTCCGACAGGGTTGGTTCCTTTGGCGTTTCTGTTGTTTTCTTTGTTTCTTTACCTTCTTTTGAACTGGAAGGAGTTGGGCCAGAGTAAAGTCGTGTCTGCCTCAGGTTCGAGGAAGGACCCTTGGCGTTGGTATCGGAGTCAGGGCCAGGACATCGTTCGACGTCTCCCGCCCTAAGGAGCAGGGTGTTGGTTCCGTGCATCAGGAATAAATTGTCCCCCCAGAACAGAAGGAGGAGGGTCAATCCTAACAGAACACCGGCTTGCCGCGAGCGAGCAGTCAAAATGGAGATATTCATGGCCTTTTTCAAAATGGCCCTTTTTGCCATGAAACACAGGAATATCACTTGGAAGCTTCCACATACCACCCTAAAGTCCAGCTGGGCCGAAGGCATGGTGTTTGAGGTACTAACCTGCCAACCTTCAGAACAGAGAGAGAGAGAGCGAGAGAGATAGAATTCAAATTCAATTCAATTCAAGAGAGAGCGAGAGCGGGAGAGAGAGAGCGGGGGAGAGAGAGAGAGAGAGAGAGAGAGAGAGAGAGAGAGAGAGAGAGAGAGAGAGAGAGAGAGAGAGAGCGAGAGCGGAAGAGAGAGAGCGGGAGAGAGAGAGATAATTCAAATTCAATTCAATTCAAGAGAGAGAGAGCGAGAGCGGGAGAGATAGAGAGGGGGAGAGAGAGAGAGAGAGAGAGAGAGAGAGAGAGAGAGAGAGAGAGAGAGAGAGAGAGAGAGAGAGAGAGAGAGAGAGAGAGGAGAGAGAGAGCGGGAGAGAGAGAGCAGAGAGAGAGAGAGAGAGAGAGAGAGAGAGAGAGAGAGAGAGAGAGAGAGAGAGAGAGAGAGAGAGAGAGAGAGAGAGAGAGAGAGAGAGAGAGAGAGAGAGAGAGAGAGAGAGAGAGAGAGAGAGAGAGAGAGAGAGAGAGAGAGAGAGAGAGAGAGAGAGAGAGAGAGAGAGAGAGAGAGAGAGAGAGAGAGAGAGAGAGAGAGAGAGAGAGAGAGAGAGAGAGAGAGAGAGAGAGAGAGAGAGAGAGAGAGAGAGAGAGAGAGAGAGAGAGAGAGAGAGAGAGAGAGATAGAGAGAGAGAGAGAGAGAGAGAGAGAGAGAGAGAGAGAGAGAGAGAGAGAGGAGAGAGAGAGAGAGAGAGAGAGAGAGAGAGAGAGAGAGAGAGAGAGAGAGAGAGAGAGAGAGAGAGAGAGAGAGAGAGAGAGAGAGAGAGAGAGAGAGGAACTCGGAACTCGGACAGTTTGATTGTGCATTGGCTTTGGGCCACAATACAATATTTGGGAGGGGAGACCGACAAAGGGTGAAACATAAATCATTCAAAATTATCATGAGCAATAGACATTACAACAGCATGCACATTCGTTCTTACAGTTACTGTAATAATTAGATATAATAGCAATTATATTACAACAGTTAAGTCAACAGTTATGCAGCATAATTACCCTCTTCTGTCAATTACATTCAGTCGCATAAACAACCCAGTGTAATGACAATGACTCTAACTTTAAATAATTATTTTCCTTCTATTTATCGCATGAAATACAAATCTGGACAAATTACGTCTATGGTCTGAATTTGTTGCTTTGAGTAATGTACAGATTCCTGTACAGATTAATGTAGCTGATTCGCTGAGAAAGTTAGTTCTTAAATCCTTATAAGTAGAACATTCAAATAAGAGATGGTGTTCATTTTCAGTGGGTTTTTTTACAAAATGGACACGATTTAGCCTGATCAAAAGTGGAATATCGATGGACATTATTATTAAGCGGAAAGGCATTTAATCTTACCTGTGCAACGGCTACTCGAAAGCAAAATGAATCCATGTTTAAAATATATGTTTCTCTTTCAAAGACTGTCTTAAATGTTCTGTAATTATCATATCGGTCACGGTCTCTGATAGCTCCCGACCATTCTTATATAAACATATCAATAAGTCTGTTTGAAAATGATTTAAAACATTTTGGTATCTCCTACGCCATGCTGCAACCAGACAATGCTAAAGCCAGTTAATCATAAAATTTATCTTAGTTTGGACACCCAACACTGTCCACCAGATACGTCTACATTTAGAAGCATCTGATAAGCCTTGCTGGGCATCCTATTAGCATCCATTTGAAGAATTTTGAACCAGTATCTCAAACATGCACAATAAGAATTTACATAGAGCGGGTATCTTGCTAACTCACCGTAAATCATTTTGTTTGGGGTTCTTCCAGGCACACCTAATTGTTTTTTACATGCTAACATGACTGTGCACTCTCTCCAAGTGATCTAATCTATTGAACCCCCAAATGTCTGCTGAATGTAAAAGTATTGGTTGAATCTTGCTGTCAACAATTTTTAAAGAAAGTATTAGCTGTCATTTCTTTACATTTACTAAAAACTCTATTAATCTGTAAGGCTACCTTTCTCCCTTTAGTTGCTAAATGCAAAGTGCCCCTTTTAGCACTGTTCATTGTTGTGAAATAGTATCCTAAGTAACAATAACTATTAACCACTTCTAAGATTTTCCCTTTGTAAAACCATGTTTCTTGCTTCCCTAAGTACCCCCCTTTACGAAATACCATAACTTTAGTTGTGTCAATGTTTACACTAAGTTTGAGAGAGAGAGAGAGAGAGAGAGAGAGAGAGAGAGAGAGAGAGAGAGAGAGAGAGAGAGAGAGAGAGAGAGAGAGAGAGAGAGAGAGAGAGAGAGAGAGAGAGAGAGAGAGAGAGAGAGAGCTAATTAAAACATTTAACTGATTTTGAAGACCAATAGGAGTGGTCGATAACAAAGCTATGTCATCTGCAAAAAGCAATATAAATAATTCCATGATATCTGGAAATAGGTGAACATCATGTTTACCATTTTAATTGATATTGTTTGCTAATTGATTAATACAAACTGAAAATAAACTTGGGCTTAAAGCGCAGCCTTGACGAACTCCAATAGGTGTTTCAAACATTTCTGTCAATTCACAGATTGCCCGTACACATGCAAGTAAACAAGAGTACATGGATGTAAGAGTGGCAAGAAAGTTTCCTTCAACGCCTTGGTTTTTAAGACACTGTAACAGTTTGTCATGTCGAACACTGTCGAAAGCTTTTTCTAAAATGTACAAAAGCTACATACAACTTTCTACCTTTTCTATTTCAACATTTCTGTATCACTGCTTGTAAAGTAAATATCTGGTCAATTGTAGAATGGTTTTTTTACGAAAACCCGCTTGACATTCGTAAATTAATTCATTGCTCTCTAACCAATCATAGAGTCTTGTATTAAGAATAGTAGTATAACACTTGGATGTAACGCTACGAAGTGAATTCCCCCGATAATTATCCGCATTACTAGGATCGCCCTTTCTGAAGATTGAAATGATTATAGCTTTTCCCCACTCCTGAGGGTACATTCCAGATGTAAAAATCTTGTTGAGAGAGAGAGAGAGAGAGAGAGAGAGAGAGAGAGAGAGAGAGAGAGAGAGAGAGAGAGAGAGAGAGAGAGAGAGAGTATGACACGCGTAATATTGTCCGTCTGCCTATACACGGAATTTGCAGTCTCAAGGACATCTCCAGAACCTCTTGACATAACCTCTTGACATTTTGTGTAGTGGTGTATCGCCAGTAGAGGAATAGAGATCCGTGCATATTAATTATCACAGTAGTTACCTTGACCTAGGCGTATGACCTTGAAATTCTAATGTTATTTTAGGGGCCATATTATCTTCTACATCATTGGAATTACAGTATTCAAACTTGGCATGTAGGTGCATTGGCTTGTGGAAATTCTGATGATGGGGTACTGATCAAGGTCATGGTCAAGGTGATAGTGGCTGGGGTATAAAATTAACGTTTTAGCGATATATTTCACATTTTCGCATGACAGAATAGTTTCACATTATGTGTAATTGTGTGTCACCTAGCGTAAGAAACATCCAGACATAAATTATTGACGTGATGACTTGGAAGGAAAACTAGCTATCAATTTGTTCATACCAGGCAGTGGGATTTTCCCCTGCTCTTGCCGAATTTTGACTGTCGATTGTTCAAGTAAGGCTTTTGATGTCGTCTTGCAAGCCATTCGCCCCATTTTTAAGGTCTTAGGTTTTGAGAACTGTGTGTATGTAAATCTACGCATGCTGTGTATGCCAGTCTGCGTTGCCCGTCAAAAGGGTTAGACACATTGCATGCGATGCGATACAAAAGATCCCCCGGTATCCCCACGGGGAGAGACTCGTGGAATGGGCTGGCTCGTCCAGCTCCCCGTATGGAGGCACGAGGTTTCACCCACTGCCCCAGACCTGTTTGTGATGTCCTGTAGTCATGCTGTGCTGGATGTTTTACCTGGTTTGTCCTACTTTGCACTCTTCCCTTTACCCACACCCTCTTCACAAACGTACACGTAGCACACGCATGCGCGTGCTCGCATACATACACACACAGACACACACGCACGCACGCACGCACACACACGCACGCACGCACACAGACACACACATACATTAATTCAAACTAACACACACACACACACACACTCTTTCTATTACACCTTTTCCCTCTCTCTCTCACACTCACTCTCACCAACATGTTCTCGCTCTCTTTCATCCCCCCTCTCTCATCTCCCTCTTTCCCGGTCCTTCTCGGTTTTTCTGCCCCCCCCCCCCCCTCCTCTCTCTTTATCTCTCTCTCTCTCTCTCTCTCTCTCTCTCTCTCTCTCTCTCTCTCTCTCTCTCTCTCTCTCTCTCTCTCTGTCTCTCTCTCTCTCTGTGTCTCTCTCTCTCTCTCTCTCTCTCTCTCTCTCTCTCTCTCTCTCTCTCTCTCTCTCTCTCTCTCTCTCTCTCTCTCTCTCTCTCTTCTCCCCCCTCTCTCTTTATCTCTCTCTCTCTCTCTCTCACTAACTTGTATAGCCCCTCCCTTTCTCTCACACACACACCATCCATCCCGCCTATGTTCCCATCGACTCCCCCCTCCCCGTCTTCACACCCCAAGTTGAAATCTTGTTTTCAAATTGTACAGAATTTTGCACTTCTTGTGTATTTACTATTTTAGAATAGATTTTTTTTAATCACTGTTGTCTTGCTGCTTCTACGATATCGAATATACTGTTAATGTTGCCTTGTCATTTCAATTATGTTGCTGCGTACAGCCGATCTATTCCGATTTCGGAGGAGCTCAAAAGAAACATTATTTTGAAGATTGTGTTCAAAAAACAGGCAGGTGAATGGGCCATTAAGTCAGACAAAGATAGTAGATGATAGAAAGCAAAGGGAAAAGGCAGAGTCAAAGAAAGTGGCAGATTAGAGGAAGTTACAAGCACAAAACTTCCAGAAGGTGGGGGAATTATTATTTTTACGAAAGACCCCCCGGTATCCCCACGGGGAAACACATTGTTCAAATAAGGCTTTAGATGTCGTCTTGCAAGCCATTCGCCCCATTTTTAAGGTCTTAGGTTTTGAGAACTGTATGTATGTAAATCTACGCATGCCGTGTCTGCGCTGCCCGTCTAAAGGGTTAGACACATTGCATGCGATGCAATACAAAAGATCCCCCGGTATCCCCACGGGGAGAGACTCGTGGAATGGGCTGGGTCGTCCAGCTCCCCGTATGGAGGCACGAGGCATCCACCCACTGCCCCAGACCTGTTTGTGATGTCCTGTAGTCATGCTGTGCTGGATGTTTTACCTGGTTTGTCCTACTTTGCCCTCTTTCCTTTACCCCCACCCTCTTCACAAACGTACACGTAGCACACGCATGCGCGCGCGTATACATACACACACACGCGCGCGCGCGCGCGCGCGCGCGCGCGCGCACACACACGCACGCACGCACGCACACAGACACACACATACATTTTTTTATTTTATTTTTTAACCCTCCACTGCCTTTCTTTTCATTTTTTTTTTTTAATTCTCTTTTTTTCTTTTTCTTTTTTTTTGAGGCGGCACATCTTTTTTTTTTTCTTTTCTTTCTTTCTTTTTTTCTTCTTCTTCTTTCTCTTTTTTTCCCTTTGCTTCTCTCATACATATATCTGTGTGATGATCTAAGATGGACATTTTTCTTCGGTATAGTTTAGAGTTTTAGTCCGATACATAAGTGTCTGGGTTTCTGTATGACTTAGAGTTTGGTGTACTGACCTTTCATTCTGTGTGCGTGTTTACACGCGAGCGCACGCGCACGCGCGCACGTATATGCAGCATCAAACAATTATGCACGTAATATCAACCATTGACATTTAATTAACACACCATCAACCATATCTTCAATAACTTAAAAACGGCTTCATAGAATACATTCATTTGTTCAGTGTTTACTAAAGAGTAACATTGCAATACTAAATTCGAACCGGAAGTGGTGATAATAATTGCCAAATATTGCAACACTTTTGTTTGTTTGTTTTTTTAAAGATTTTTTTTGTTTTTAATTTTTTGATTATTATTATTATTATCTTTTTTTTTCTTTTTTTTTTTAAGGTTCCAACAAGCTGCAGATACTGCAAATGTTTATTTCGAAATATTTACATGATCATCAAGGAAAAAGATTCACTACAACGTCCGAACGAATAAATCACGTTAAATTGAAAGACGCGCAAGAAACAAAAC
>CM065692.1:53621611-53629111 GCA_017654935.2 Phymorhynchus buccinoides
AAGAATGCAAAATACAACCCTATATAGTAGCACAACAATAACAAAATCAAACCTAATATTATTAACTATACTCATTTTGAACGTGCATAAATTAAGAGTAGGCCTAAGCACATACTCACGGAGAACAAAACCAAAATAATCCTACGTACTTTTCATACTCATCTTTAACATGCACAAATTTAGAAGTGCACAAACACATATTAAAACCAATCCTAATCATACTTTACATACTCATCTTAAAAATGTACTTATTTGAACGGACAATCATGCATGTAATAAAATCAAACCTAGCTCTACTTTACCTACTCATCTTAACATGCACAATTTTAAATGTAAATATGTGTACACATAACAAAATCAAACATATTCCTATATTACATTATTCATACTTAACATGCACAAATTAAGAAGTAAATACACACACGTGACAAAAGCAAACCTATTCATGTTTTTATAATGTGTATGCACATATTAAAAACTAAGCACATACAATGACGAAATTAAGCCTAAACCTACTTTACATACTCGTCTTTAACATGCACAATTTAAATTAAAAAAAATACAGATGATAAAATCCAGCCTAAAACCACTGTAAATACTCACTCATATTTAGCATGCACAAATCAAAGCATAAACACATACACGTACATGACAAAAAAAAAAACCAAATCCTATTCTACATACTCATCTTTAACGTGCACACATTTAGAAAGAAACACATATGTAACAAAATCAACCTAATCCTATCTCAGAGGGGGGGGGGGGAGAGAGAGAGAGAGAGAGAGAGAGAGAGAGAGAGAGAGAGAGGAGAGAGAGAGAGGAGAGAGAGAGAGAGAGAGGAGAGAGAGAGAGAGAGAAGAGAGAGAGACGAGAGAGACAGAGAGAGACAGAGATTGAATGAATTGAAAGTTTTATGCATAGAGGGTAATAGAATAAGCAAATAGCACATGCTTTTTTTTAAACATCCAGCACTCGTAAGGAATAGTAAAGAATTTATAAAAAAAGAAAAAAAAAAAAAAAAAAAAGAAAAAACAAACAAATATAATGAGCATGCAAAAGTCATACATAGCATGCTAATACAATCAAACCTAATCTTATATGCACACGCATGTTGCAGCGGACGAACATTTTTTTAAAGTAAAGATGATACAGTTTGCAAACATAATATAGTAAAAGTCATACACACAAGCATTCCCTACGTATTCATTTAATAGTGCATACATTTATAATTTATATTGTAAAAATGGAGTTTAGTCTGACACAATTTCGCTTTAGTGGTGAGTAATTTCAACAGACTCAAGTATTGTGAACGTCATGTACAGTAACAGGGTGATGGAGGAATGGATGGAGGGGAGGGACAACAGAGAGAGAGAGAGAGAGAGAGAGAGAGAGAGAGAGAGAGAGAGAGATGAGAGAGAGAGAGAGAGAGAGAGAGAGAAAGATAGAGAGAGAGAGAGAGAGAGAGAGAGAGAGAGAGAGAGAGAGAGAGAATAATATCAAAGTAGTTTATTCATTAAGTGGGTCTTCATTAGCTTGTTGAAAGTTGATGGTCTTTTGATTGTCTTCAAGTAAGCTGTCAGGTGATTCCAGTAGGTTGCGCCACTATACGTTAGACTGGCTTTAAATAGGTCTAGTCGTGGAGTTGGAATTATCAATTTTTGTAAATGCCTGTAACTGTTGATCGAAAAGCGGTCTATCAAAGACTGAGGAGCATTTCCGGTCATAATTTTGTGCATCATCACTGCTTTATTGTGTTCCAACTGAGATTTAAAAGGCAAAATATCAACAGCTTTGTAATCACTGGTCGTAAGTGAAGTTGATTTGAGGAGTACCAGTTTAACAGCTCGTTTATGCAGTCTAACGAGATGTTTTAAAACATTTGCGCTTGCTGAATCCCACAAAGTAGATGCATAGTTGATAAGGGAATTAATATGTGCATAGAAGAATTGCTTCCTAGCATTTATATCAAGGAAGTGTTTAATTTTCGATAACTGGAAGATTCTTTGGGATATCTTTTTGCTTAATAATTCAATATGTTCTGACCATGACAGTTTATTGTCAATCATTAGTCCAAGGACTTTGTGAGAATTAACTTCTTCGATTCTTTGGCCGGATATGTAAATAGGTAATGAAGTAAATGACTGATGTTGGCGTTTTTGGCGCGTTGTTAGACACATATACTTAGTTTTAGTTGGATTCATTAGCATATGGTTTAATTCAGCCCATCGTTTCAACTGTTCTACATTTTCTTGGACGTTTGATGACAAAACAGGTAAGGAATGATGACTTGACTGTACTGAGCTATCATCTGCAAAGAGATTGCATTTATCTTTAACAAATAGAGGCAAATCATTGATGTATAGTAAGAACAACAGTGGACCTAAAACTGAGCCCTGTGGAACACCATAATTATTTGGGAGAGGAGTAGACTGGTAAAGACCAGTGCATACCGCTTGCTGCCTATTTGATAAAAATGAATCAAATAACTCGTACATTTGGTTTCCTATTCTGTAAACGCATAATTTCCTCATGAATAGTGAATGGTTGATAACATCAAATGCCTTTGCAAAGTCAGCAAAGATGATTCCAGTGTATTGATTGTTGTTTATATTTGTGAGCCATTCATCAACCATGTTAACTAGAGCTGTGTGGCATGAGTGTTTCTGCCTAAAGCCTGATTGCCTTGGATGTAAAAGATCATACTTTTCCAAGTGCTGTAGTAGATGCTTATGGATGTGTTTTTCTAGGGGTTTGGACAAAATAGATAGTATGGATATTGGCCTATAGTTGGAAGGGTCCTTCTCGTCACCGGATTTATAAAGAGGGATGATTTTGGCATTTTTAAGCTGAGTGGGAAAGTAACTTCTATCTATACATAAATTGTATATATAGGTTAGAGTGTCGGCAATGACAGGGGCGGCAAGTTTAAGTATAATTCCATCCAAGTCCGTCCGTGTCCTTTGATACAGATTGTTTCAATTGCATGAGAGCAGTATGTACTTCGTATAGCGTTAGTAGTGGAAGAGAAAGTGTAGACTGAATGTTTTTGGATGAACAGAATTCTTTCAAAGGTTTTAGGTCATTTTCTTTCCAAGCATCATTTTGTATTAGGTTTTCCGCAGTTGATACAAAGTGCTGATTTAATAAGTTAGGAGAGGGGATGTTTGACTTAGTTGATTTCTTAACGTAATTTTTGTTTGTTAAGGTATTAATAGCTTTCCATACTTGTTTAGGGTTTTTGTCTAATAATATATCTCTAAAATATTTTTGTTTAGCAGCACGTTTCATTGTGTTAACAAGGTTGCGCTGCGCACTAGCCCTCGGATCTTTGGTTGCCTTATAAAAATCTCTAAGATAAGAAGCTTGATCAATGTCGTCTGTTATCCATGGTGGTTTAGGTTTATTTTTTACACGTTTTATTCTAAATGGGGCATTCTTATTATAAACATCACAAAATGTTTTTATCCAATAATCTAAGGCTTCCTCTGGGTGACTGTATTGATATACGTTGGATAAACCGGAATTAAGCAAGTCTGAGAGAAAATTGTCTGTATTAAAATGCTTAAAACACCTATACCTGATTGTTTTGTGCCCTACTTGGGGAATTTTTGTTCCTTTCTTTATCCAGGTTAGGCACACGGGATAGTGGTCACTACAATTAAGAACTGGGGAGCATACTTCTGCTATGTTGGTCGTAGATGACACATAAATATGATCGATGATTGTGCTCGAAGCGTCAGTCACGCGTGTTGGTCGATCAATAAGTTGATGAAAATTGTATGATTCATAAAGTTTCCCCCACTGTGTTTGATGTTTATAAAGGTCAATATTAAAATCTCCTAGTAATATTGTTTCATTTCCTTCCAGTACTGCTGCATCCATCATTACAGCGAAATTGTCGTACCAGTCGTTTCTTTCGGTGGGATTTCTGTATAAAAAGCAGATTAATAAAGGTTTAGAGTGCTTTAGCTTAATTTCAATCCATAATGATTCTGTGTGGTATTGTTCAAGTTTCGAAATTCTGTTAACTGTAAGCGTTTGCGAGTAATAGAGCAGAAGGCCCGTTTCTTTCTTTTTTATGGGATCACAACGTATAAAATTGTACCCCGGTATGCATAAATCCGAATCTGGCATTTGCTCACGCAGTCTAGATTCTGAAAAACAGAACGCGTGAAAATTATTGCCGTTATTATCTAAAATAGCTGCTATGTCATCCAGTTTATTGTATGCACTATTAATATTCAGATGGCCAATACGTAGGCCTTCTTTAGAGGGCCACGCGTCTTTAGTTTGGAACATAGCCATGACAAGTGGTAAGACAAAGCAATAATAATCCAATCAAAAACAGAAATGTAATATAAAAAACACCAAAAAAACCACGGCTTAAAACAACAAATCTAAAGCAAAGGAAAAATAAACCACACCCTTAATTTACACCAACAAATGTAATGTCAAAAATTTAAAGAAGGAAAAGGATACACACACACACTTATGAAACACACACAAGGACCAAAAATGTATAAAAGACGAAAAAGACACAGAGTAATAACAATTATAGACAAGTATAGACAATGCCCACAGATAAATTTTCAATACTTTTTCACGAACAAAGAATCAAATAAAACGGGAAAGGGACGTTAAATTGAATCGAGTGGTGGGAATTCCACGTACACAGCGATACGACAGTCCGTATAACAAGTTTTGAGCATTCAAATGTCACTTGTTATTTAAGAGTCACTTTGCAAATTTATTATTTGAATACACTAATGGGGAGTCACACGTATACACCGATAAGACGAAAATGGTGTTTTACGTCCTCTTGGTCTGAATCAGACACATCATTTTGTAAATACAAATATGGTTGGAACAATACTGGAGGCAATGCCCGGAGGCAGTACAAACCAGTAAAGTCCCGATTTTTTGAAAATTAAATACAGATAGGTGTAGCGGTAACCACAGTCGGTTAAAACGTTCATCGGCTATGGCACCACTACGAGTAGTATCGTTATCAAACACCGATAAGACAGTCCGTATACAGGTTTTGAGCATTCAAATTTCACTCGTAATTCAAGTCACTTTGCACTTTTATTATTTGAATAAACGAATATGAAGTCACTTTGAATGATTCAACCAGTCACGTAGCACTTTTATTATTATGATGTCCTTCTGCGAGTTTGTTATTTGAACAAACTATTATGAAGTCACATCGAATGACTTAATCCGTCACTTTAAACTATTATTATTTAATATCAATGTGAATCCAAAGACTTCAGCACTAGGTCTACATAAGGGAGAGCATAGGGGGGGGGGGGGGGGGGGGTGTCACGATACATCAAGTCACTTGAGCATGTCTTGTGCACACTATATCACTTCTCTATGTCTTGTGCACAGTATATCAGTTCAGTATGACTTTTGCACAGTATGTTAATTCAGTGTTTTTTCTTTCTTTTTCATAGTATATTTACTGATTTATTTAACATTAAGAAGTAATTGCATGCATGAGAGAGAGAGAGAGAGAGAGAGAGAGAGAGAGAGAGAGAGAGAGAGAGAGAGAGAGAGAGAGAGAGAGAGAGAGAGAGAGAGAGAGAGAGAGAGAGAGAGAGAGAGAGAGAGAGAGAGACAGATTGACAGAGAGACTCAAACTCAAACTCAAACATTTTAATGATTAGGCCTTGTGCCCGTATCACATATGGATAGGGGGGAGGAGTACATACATCATAATATAAACAAAAGTATATATAGGATAATAGAAAAGAATAAGGAAATGTGGCATTACGAGTAAACAGAGAGAGAGATTAGAGAGAGAGAGAGAGAGAGAGAGAGAGAGAGAGAGAGAGAGAGAGAGGAGAGAGAGAGAGAGAGAGAGAGAGAGAGAGAGAGAGAGAGAGAGAGAGAGGAGAGAGAGAGAGAGAGAGAATGAATGAAATGAATTTTATTTATAGAGGGTAATAGAGTAAGCAATAATATGCTGTTTTACGTCTAGCCCTCTGGACAAAATACATATATAAAAGTAGAAAATGGAAAACGAAAATAAGCACAAACAAAGTAATATAAAGCATGCAAAATGCATCCCTATTTTGTAACACATCAATAACAAAATCAAACCTATTATTATTAACTATACTCATTATGAACATTCAAAATTTGGGAAGTAAGAACACACACACAGGAAAATAAAACCCAATCATACTGTTCACACTCATCTTTAACATTCAGGAATTGAGAAGTGCTCAAACATGAACAAAGCAAAACACAAAAACAACACACAAAAACACACACCTTATATATTCATCATTAGAATGTACTTATTTGAAAAGAAACTCATGCACATAATAAAGTCAAACATAGTATTACTTTACCTACTCATCTTAGCATGCACAATTTAACATGTAAATACATGTACTCATGACAACATGAAACCTATTCCTACATTACATTAAGAGAGATAGAGAGACAGAGAGAGAGACAAAGAGAGACAGCGAGACAGAGACAGAGACAGAATGAAGCAAATAGAGGAAGCATTTGAGAAAATAATAGATTCATACAGAAAGGGTGGGTCCCTGTTTGACTCATATATGGGGAGATCATCAATCATAATGATATAAAGTAATCATGTAGCCTACATTTAGAATAAACAATCCAATACTAGAAACTACACATCAAAGAAAGGGAGAGAGACTTATGAAACACATGAAGTAATTCAAATAACAATAAACTATAATACTGTAAAAAAACCCACCAATGTTAGTGAATGTTACTGGTATTAATGCTTACAGGAATGTCGAGGGCAAGAGTATTTGCCTATTGTGATGATGTATCATCTTCAAGAAGAATTGTCCGTACAATTGATTTAAAAGTGTGTAATGATTGGCAGGCTTTGATAGATATGGGAAGAGAGTTCCAGACAGTTGGTGCAAAATACGCAAAGCTTGATTTGAATAGGTCAATGCGAACATGAGGTAGTATGTATTTTGATGCGTTGTAGCGTTGTGTTGCTGCATGGGTGAAGTTTGAAAGGTATTGGGGTGCAATATCCGTATGAACTTGAAACATGAAAACAATCTTATTATAGAGCAGATGCTTGTGTAGAGGTAAAAGTTGCAGCTTATTTAGTTTCTGGTCAGTGGTTAGCCCTTTCACCGCCAGCCATTTGTCAGCCCAAAAATTCCATTAAACTTACCTGGGTAGAGACAAAAATCTGTCTGTAATATTGGGGATTCCTCTGTGACATATTTAAAGTAAGGCCTATCCTTACCTCCCAAATTAAGAGAATAGGGTCTTTGAAAAACAGATGCCTTTTAGTGACATGGGTGTTAAATCATTGTGGTGCTAAAATGCGACGTTGGCGGTGAAAGGGTTAAATTACTATCAGGGAGGATAAGTTTGGCTGCCCTTCTATGTAAGGACTCTAAACGCTTTATATGGTTGCCACTTGCCCCACTCCAGACTGTAGAAGCATAATTAATATGACTAAGACAGTGTGCTTCAAAACATATTTTG
>CM065692.1:53645434-53650434 GCA_017654935.2 Phymorhynchus buccinoides
TTGAACATGTTCAACTGAAAATAAATTAAATACAGAAAAAGAACATATACCTGGTATGCTTTTTGCAGTTGATTTTGAAAAGGCCTTTGACAGTGTTTCGTGGTCGTTTTTGAACAAATGTCTACAGTTCTTTAATTTTGGGCCGGATATGATACAATGGGTGAGTGTTTTTTACTCTGATATAGTATCATGTGTTTCCATAAATGGTCAGTATTCTCCATGGTTTGCTATAAAAAGGGGTGTGAGACAGGGGGATCCGTCATCTCCTTATCTTTACCTGATTTGTGCGGAGATTTTGTTGCTTATGATCCGCAGGAATCCAAACATCAAAGGCATAAGAGTTCGAAATAAGGAAGTATTGTTGTCCCAGTTTGCGGATGACACATCTCTATGTTTATATGGCAGCGACAATTCATTTACAAACGCTGTTTTTACTTTGTCTAAATTTGCTGAAATATCTGGCCTTAAGATTAACTTTGACAAAAGTCAAGTAATTTGGATTGGGAGTATGACAAATTCCAGTGTAAGATTTATGAGAGATAAAAATTTGATTTGGGACCCTGGCACATTCAAAATGTTAGGCATTTTATTTTCAACTGATGTAAACTCCATAACTCAAATGAATTTTGAATATAAGCTACAACATATGATTGGAATCTTAAATACTTGGAATAAACGACAATTGACACCTTTGGGCAAAATAACTGTAATCAAGACTTTAGTCATTTCCAAAATTGTACATTTGCTAATAAACTTGCCAGATCCATCCGAAGAATTTGTTAGTACCTTAGAAAAGGAGTCATTGTCATTTTTGTGGAACGACAAACAAAGTAAGATTAAGGAGAGCATAATCTTCAAACAATATAGTGAAGGAGGACTTAGAATGGTAAATGTAATAGCTTTCATATCTGCCATGAAGATTAATTGCTTAAAAAGACTATTAGATGACTCTGAATGGAAATATTTTACATTTAACATGTTCCCTCTTTTAACAAATGTATCCAATTTTGGAGTCCAATATGCTACTGTAGTGATTAATGAAACAGAAAATCCATTCTGGAAAGATGTAATTAAACACTATAGAAAACTGTATTTTAAATGTGTCCCATTACAATTTTATAGGAGAGTGTATTCATTACAATACACATATATTAAGAGATGGAAAATTTATATGTTTGAAAGAATTATGCGACCATGGTATTTTCTTTTTTAGTCAGTTAGTTAACGTTAATGGCTCTTTCATGATTTTTGACGAATTTGTAAATACTTTTCCTGATATTAATATAAACTGTCTAACTTACCAAGGTATTTTGAATGCAATACGAGCCTACTGTCAGAAGCTAAGCATAACAATAATTCAGAGGTATAAGCTAACAGGAAATAAAACTTGGGTTTACATCAAGAAAGGTAGCAAATTCATTCAGACAATCCTTATGATAATAAAAGCTCACCAACTGCTATCCCTAAATGGAACTATTTGTTTGAAAACTTGAATTGGAAGAAGAATCTTTCAACTCCTTATAAAATATCTGGTGATGAACAACTCAGATGGTTCCAGCTAAGATTACTCCACAGACTACTCCCAACCCAACGATTCTTGTTCTTGCGTCGAATAGTCGACTCGTCTGTATGCAACGTTTGTGAACAAACTGAACAGACCATTTGTCATATGCTATTTGATTATGATGTCGTACGTACGTTTTGGTTAGACTTGCAGGATTGTGTTGCACAGAAGTGTTTGCCTTGTCAAACTTAAGATCAGAAAAAGAACTGGTCTTGTTTGGCACAAAACAAAATGTATTCGCGGACGCGGTTATAGATTTCATTATTTTATTTGCAAAATTTTATTTATACAAATGTAAACTACAAAACGCACTTCCAAGATTGCTTACATTCATTACTTTGCTTAAAGATAGATATAAGATTGATCGCTATATTGCTATTATAAATGGATCGCTTACACAGTCCGAGCAAAAATGGTCTTTATATTTACCTGTCATTGAGAATGACCATACATAGATACACATTACCTTACATGATATACACAAACGATATGGGTGAAGTAGAAACCAGTTATGTACTATTTCCCTCTCTTTCTTTTTCTGTCTCTCTCTCATCTTTGCTATTATTGTATTTGTTGTTGTTGTTGCTTGGTTTATTTGCTATGCTTATTTACTTAGTTATCTGTGTACAAAATAGTACATGTTTGATTATAAATGATTGATGATTTATTTGATTTATTCTCACTCTTTTATGGTTTATGTTTCTTTCCTTTACATGTTATTATGTTTTCGAAAAAAAGCAAAAAGTATTAAATATAAAAACACTATCTAATTAATCTATAAAAAAAACTTTTTTAGATTAAGTGGTCGAATTTGTGGACGTTTCAAACAATTCATAATAACAGCAAGTCCGAACGAAATAAGTGCAAACATGTCTCGTAATGTGATAGCATGTATAATTTAGCACATAATATAAACCCCCCAAAAGGCAGTGAATTGAGCTCAAGTCAATACAAATTGACAGGAACATCAGTTTTGTACTGAACTATTTGAGATTGCACAAAGGGGAATAACACTCTTTCTAACTAGCTTCCCTCCAGCAAAGCAAGGGACGCAAAAGCTTTGTTTGGTTCCCATTGGCTCTGATCCACTCATTGCTATGTGGTTGGTATCGTAATCAACTTTGGTGGATTGGGGGGAGTTAATTAGAAAGAGAGTTCCCCGTTTTGTTCATTTTCGTTATCTCCTCTCTTAGCCTCACTAGTTCATTCGTTGAGCTATTTGAGGTTTGTTGGACCTGCTACTGTTGAATCGTTTCACAAAAGGGGGGGCCCGAGAGAGGGAGAGAGAGAGAGAGAGAGAGAGAGAGAGAGATGGGGACGGAGAGAGAGAGAGAGAGAGAGAGAGAGAGAGGGAGGGGGGAGAGATGGGGAGAGAGAGAGATGGAGAGAAAGGGAGGGAGAGAGAGAGAGAGAGAGAGAGAGTGAGAGAGAGAGAGGACGAGAGGGAGAGACTGAGAGAGAGAGACGGACGAGAGCGAGAGAGGGAGAGAGAGATAGAGAGAGAGAGAGAGAGAGAGAGAAGAGAGAGAGGCTGAGAAGAGAGATGAGGAGAGAGAGAGAAGAGAGAGAGAGAGAGAGAGAGAGACGGAGACATGACAGAGACAGAAACTGAAATGGGCAGGCGTACAGGCTGCCATACCAGACAGAGACTTAAAGGTGGACCCCTGACGGATGAGTTTTTGCAAGAAACACGTCCAGATCACGAGAAAGACAGCCTTTTCAAGGATCAGAACACTCACTTTCCTCTGGTTTCCTAGAAATCAAACCGTCAAAACGGCGATTCCTCCTTGGCGGAGCGATGCCGGAGAGAGAAGCCATTTTGGATGGGGTGGATGGAAGACACTCAATTGTGGTTGAAGTTTTTTTCTTCTTTGTAGTGCAGTACAAAAACAATTGGAGCTATTTTCTTTGTTGTGAGCGAAACTACTTTAGGCAAACTGTATAAATTTTAAAAAATAAAAATAAAAATGCTTGTATTGTGGAAGTTCCTTGCAAACGATTTGGTCTAAACTCAGGCGGCCATTAGAAAAGAGAAGCCACATGCCTTCTCTTTCACTGAAATAACTTGACTTCCAGCACCTCCGCCAAGGAGGAATCGCCGATTTGACGGTTTCATTTCTAGGAAACCAGAGCAAAGTGAATCGTGTTTGCGCGCGATTTCTGTAAAAGGTGTTTTCCTAGGGTGATATCGACATGTTTCTAGAAAAAAGAGGTGCCCCTTTAAACCGACAGGAACACGGATCCAGTCGCGCACATAATTAGGGACGCAATAAACAGACGTTTTATGGAGTATAAACGAAAAAAAGAAACCGCAAGTGTTCGCTCAAATCACATTTTACTACATGCTTTTCATGGCTTCAAGCATAAAAGAAAGAGAAACCTAAAACCCCATCCATGCATCACCAAGGCAGCGTACCGGCACGCTGGTTTTATTGGGGAAAGATTGGGAAAACGATAAGGAAATGAAGCGACGCTACATGATGACTGGCTAAGTCAAGTCAAGTCAAGTTCATTTTATTATCTGGGAAAACGATAAGGAAATGAAGCGACGCTACATGATGACTGGCTAAGTCAAGTCAAGTCAAGTACATTTTATTATCTGGGAAAACGATAAGGAAATGAAGCGACGCTACATGATGACTGGCTAAGTCAAGTCAAGTCAAGTTCATTTTATTATCTGGGAAAACGATAAGGAAATGAAGCGACGCTACATGATGACTGGCTAAGTCAAGTCAAGTCAAGTTCATTTTATTATCTGGGAAAACGATAAGGAAATGAAGCGACGCTACATGATGACTGGCTAAGTCAAGTCAAGTCAAGTTCATTTTATTATCTGGGAAAACGATAAGGAAATGAAGCGACGCTACATGATGACTGGCTAAGTCAAGTCAAGTCAAGTTCATTTTATTATCTGGGAAAACGATAAGGAAATGAAGCGACGCTACATGATGACTGGCTAAGTCAAGTCAAGTCAAGTACATTTTATTATCTGGGAAAACGATAAGGAAATGAAGCGACGCTACATGATGACTGGCTAAGTCAAGTCAAGTCAAGTTCATTTTATTATCTGGGAAAACGATAAGGAAATGAAGCGACGCTACATGATGACTGGCTAAGTCAAGTCAAGTCAAGTTCATTTTATTATCTGGGAAAACGATAAGGAAATGAAGCGACGCTACATGATGACTGGCTAAGTCAAGTCAAGTCAAGTTCATTTTATTATCTGGGAAAACGATAAGGAAATGAAGCGACGCTACATGATGACTGGCTAAGTCAAGTCAAGTCAAGTTCATTTTATTATCTGGGAAAACGATAAGGAAATGAAGCGACGCTACATGATGACTGGCTAAGTCAAGTCAAGTCAAGTTCATTTTATTATCTCAACAGAGAAGTTACATTCAGGTGCAACATCAAATCATTTTAAAAACATATCACA
>CM065692.1:53652920-53657920 GCA_017654935.2 Phymorhynchus buccinoides
ACTAAAAGTTGTCTGGTAAATTTCAACCAATTTTACCGTCAATATGAACAATTGGCATTTCAATTGCTGTAGAGACAGCCCTCAACGCCCTACTGACCACTAACGAGGTTTCAAGCTGGAAGATATGTTCTGGTGAGGGGACCCAGACCGTCGTCGTTTTGCGACTGAAACCAGTGCTCAACACACCGTCAACAACAATGGCCGATCCCGTGCTGAATCGTCGTACACAGGTTCAATATCGAAAGAAGGCTCCGAGTGCGATTCGAAGGGACCAGAAACGAACAGAGCTGTATCAGAAGAAACGCCTCGAACAGGTTGGTGACTGTAGCGAGAATTCTGATGTGTCTGAAGTACAAGAATGTGACGATGAACAAGCTGAGCCAGTACACACTGACAACACACACGGTGCATCAAACGACGAGGAGGTTGGTGTGTTAGAGGTAGATCAAGGCAGTGTTCAGTCTGTTGAGTGTAACTCTCACATAGATCTCCAGCAAAGTGACATTGACATTCAACCCACCATTGAAAGGCCTGCAGTAGTCGCAGGCTTTAATGCATCAGTTGTGAAAACGTATGTTGCCAGTCTGACAGATCGATCGGTTCAAAGACGGCTACGAAACAAACACAGAAACAGATAATTCAGAACATGCGTACTGCACAAATCGGGTGACACGGATCTCTTGCTCTGCGAGTCAGACGATGTGATATTGGAATGTTCTTGTAAGCCAGACTCAGAGAGCAAGGGTGTGTACTGGTACATCAAACAACCAGAAAAGAACATGCTGCAAGAGGAGTGTGTCAAACTGGCCAATCTTCGAAGGGGGGAGAGGATCAACAACACACAACATGCGGAGACAAAAGCTCGTGCTCTTCAAACTCTACAAGTTCTGTCTGATCAGATCCGGGTTTTCCTGGGCTAAAACGCGTGTCCTGCACCGACGTGACAGAAGAAAACATGATATTGTGACTTTTGCATTGCTTGCATGGAAATCATGAATCGAAATAGATAGACAAAGACATTGCTGTGGTTTCCCCGTCAGTGAAATAACGTCGCGCTTGTGAATTGTACATTGATATTACTATAGCAATCGTTCTACGCGTCGTTCCTTGCTTTAAGAAGCTAAAAGCTTAACGGCAATAAAATCATTTCGTTCGTTCGTTCTCTCTCTCTCTCTCTCTCTCTCTCTCTGTTCGCCTCCCCCCCCCCCCCCCCCCCCCCCCCCCCCCCCCCCCCCCCCCCCCCCCCCCCCCCCCCCCGCACTTGTGTCCAGCCGACGGGCAAAAAGAGTTAACGACCACATAAATGGATTTTAATGACTGGCAATTAGTCGTGGTTATCTCTTGGGCTATGCGCGCAGTGCTATGTGTCTGCGCGCGCGCGCACTTGTCAGTTTGCCACAGAGAGAGAGAGAGAGAGAGAGAGAGAGAGAGAGAGAGGGGGGGGGAAGCAGAGGTAAAGTGTGTGTGAGAGAGAGACCCACACAGAGACAGAGGTCGAATGGGAGAGAGAAAGAGAAAAAGAAACAGAATGAGATAGAGAGACCTACAGAGAAAGAGAGAGAGAGAGAGAGGGGGGGGGGGGTATAGAGAAAGAGAGGAGGGGGGGGGGGGGGCAAACATGACGATTTCTTGATTTATTTGATGAAAACAGTCCCCTCTTACGATTATTTTTTTCGAAATATCAGAGCAACAGCAAGTGAACTCGAATTTCGCTACTCTGATTTTAATATGCGTGCAACCGGTGTCAGATTTTTTCAGGGATTTTTAGGGAAAAGAAATCAATCTTTATTGCAGAACGATGCTGTCTCCCTGATACTGTTATTTTGCCCCCCACCCCCCCTTTAAACGCGCAATACAGAAAAACAATGGGTAAAGGTAAAGATGCATCCCCCCCCCCCCCCCCCCTCCTCCATTTATCGGTTGTTTCCATTTTTTTAGTTCTTGCCTTTCTTACCAGTGCAGATTGAGTACTTCATCCTCTATCGTTTGCTATATTTAACATTAATTTTCATCCATTTACATAATTAAACACATGCATTCAATAATAGTAGAAAATAAAGGCAAGACGGAAACAATCGCGGATTCGCAATCGTTTGTGGCGTGCGACAATTGAAAACGAAACATCATTTTAAAGAGCAGCCTCAATTTGAAGTGCAGCCTCGATTTGAAGTGCGACAATTTTGTAGCCTCGATTTGAAGTGCGACAATTTTGGACCGACCGACAAACAGACAGACCGACAGACCGACAAAGTGAGTTATAGGTTTGTGGCTTGTGCCACAAACAAAAACCGCAATGAACCAGGACTGTGACAAATGCTCCGCGGCTGTTGTTGTGTACTGCACTACATAGGGGTGGGGTGAGGTGAGGTGGGTGGGGGTCCTATTAGATAATGGCCTTGATCATGACTGCGATTAATTAATCAACAAAGATAATTAGCTCAAAAAGTTGATAAGATACAGCTTACTGTTTGGTAAGAAAGGCAGCTTCTCGTAGAGTTCCACTATAACCGGCCAGCAGATTTGACACCGAATGTCTTGTAGGGCAGTCACAAATTTGGAATCTTCCCGGGAAAATTTGGAATTCTGATATTTCCCGGATTGGTCTCGGTAAAATTCCGAATTCCGATTTCCCCCCAGCTTTCAACGAAGTTAAATGAATTGTGTGTGAGAAACAAAAGCTTGAAATTTGAAATGTTAAATGTGGGTGAACTGAAAAAGCATTACATCATGAAGAATGACGACAGGAATAACAACAAACAAAATTGGGTCATAAAGGCGAACTTGGCACATTCTTTTTTTGAGAATGATGCTTAGTTTGTCTCACTTTGGTTCTGACCCACGCACTGCTAGGTGATTGGTATCGTAATCAACTTTGGTGGAGGGGAGTGAATTAGAAAGAGAGTATTCACCCTTTGTTCAATTTCGTTATTAATGATATGATAATAACAATAATGATAATAAACAGTAATGTCCATTGATTCATAATGCTGTATATACTATAACAGTCAAATATAACAAAATCCAAACATTATAAAACATAAATCATAACACATGTTAATTAATATAAGCTTACATCCAACCATACGCACTTACGCACGTACACGCGCAGGCACTCACACACGCACACGCACGCACGCACGCACGCGCATGCACACACACACACACACACACACACACACACACACACACACACACACACACACACACACACGACCTGTATCTAAGAGAGAGAGAGAGAGAGAGAGAGAGAGACAGAGAGAGAGAGAGAGAGAGAGAGAGAGAGAGAGAGAGAGAGAGAGAGAGAGCAGAGACAGAGAGAGACAGAGAGAGAGAGAGAGAGAGATGAGAGAGAGAGAGAGAGAGAGAGAGAGAGACAGAGAGACAGAGACAGAGAAAGAGAGAGAGATGTTTTTATTGTCTTGTAGTGTGAATTCAATTCAGTTCAAGTCAACAATTTTATTGTCTCCAAACAAGTGAAGAAATTTGTTTTTCGGCATGCACATAAAAATGAAGACAAAATAAGACATTGTTATAACCTAACAGAAGAGACAATTTGTAAAATAACATAAAAGCACATGTAATTGACATAAAACATAGCACACACACACACACACACACGTGTGCACGCATGCACACGCACACGCGCACGCACACACACACACACACACACACACACACACACACACACACACACACACACACACACACACACACACACACACACCTGTACAAGTACACTGAGCATCCAATGATTTAGAGGCTGAAAGTAATACTCACAGATAATAATGACATCACAGTAATAATAACACATACCACAGAAAACATTAACAATATCACAAACCAGTATGGCTATCACTTGAGTATGCGAGTCTCCACCGATTCCACTGTCGCTCTGTAGAAGAGATCCAGCAGTCTCGGGCCCACCCCAAACCTGCTCAGTTTCCTCAGGAAAAAGAGGCGTTGGTTGCCCCTCATGAGCAGGGCCTGGGAGTTGGCAGACCAGTCCAGCCTCCTGTCGATAATTGATCCCAGGTACTTGTACTGGTCCACCAACTCCACCTCCTCTCCCTTGATGACCAGTGGGGCTGGCTTGGGCTGGTTCCTCCTGAAGTCGACAACCATCTCCTTGGTCTTTGTCACGTTCAGGAGGAGATGGTTCTCGTCGCACCAGCCAACAAGTGCCTCCACAGCGTCCCTGCAAGAGCCCTCACTGGTTGAGATGAGGCCGGTCAGCGAAGTGTCATCTGATAATTTCACCTGGAGGTTGCCCTCAGCAGTACAGCGGCAGTCAGAGGTGTAGAGGGTGAAAAGAGCAGGGGACAGGACACACCCCTGTGGAGCTCCAGTGTTGGTCCGGATCTGGGCTGAGGCGACAGATGTGCAGTATTAGAGAATATTTGAGTGCGTCTAACAAACAACGAGCTGATGTGTTTTATTCATGCTATCATACCATTAGACAAAGCTGTATGGTTCTGTGTTCTTTCTTCTGTCATAACCACAACCTGAAGCTTAAACTTTCTGACTCTCTTGTCAGCTGTTGTTGTTTTTGTTGTTGTCGTCGTTGGTGTGTGTGTGTGTGTGTGTGTGTGTGTGTGTGTGTGTGTGTGTGCCCGTATGTGTGCGTGTGTGTGTTTGCGCGTATGTGCGCGCGTGCGCACGTGTGTGTGTGTGTGTGTGGGGGGGGGGCGTGTGTGTGTGTGTGTGTGTGTGTGTGTGTGTGTGTGTGTGTGTGTGTGTGTGTGTGTGTGTGTGTGTACGCGCGCGTGTGTGCAACACGCAGAAACATGAGTTTGTTTTAACAACGTAAAAAAGAAATCAGATCATGATCGAAGCTTTCACTTGGTGAACCAGAAACACAAAGACCTTTTAGCTTCTTGCCTAAATTTGCTGCCACTCAAGATGTAGATGTAAAAATTGATAGCGCTGTTGGCCATGTAAAACACAACACACGTCATCTCCAATAAGGCTAACTGCTGATTCCTAGCTTCATCCTCAATTTC
>CM065692.1:53662920-53672920 GCA_017654935.2 Phymorhynchus buccinoides
TCAACAAAACAACAAAATGAATATTTGTGCCTGTAGATCTTTAATTTAGAGGTACAAATATGTGCCATTGGCCTTGGTCCAAGCAGTTGTAAATCGTGCAGGCGTGAATGTATTTGGGCAGTGGTTTGACAATTTTGCACAACAAGCGAAAAACTCTACTCATATTCGTGTAGCAGGGTTGACTTGTTCTTTGACTGGTACAACGAATGCACGATCAAGTCAGCAGCATGGACCAAAAGAACCTGAAGGAAAGCAAGCTATCAAATGCTGGCTTCATTCACAAGATCAAGCAATTGGTCAGTGGAACAGACACCTCTCTTGGTGAAAACAAAGCCATTCTGACAGACTTGCTTCGTACAGAACTTTCAAGTAAGTTTCATAATGAGCAAAGAAAATGGCTAGTCATATCTGGTGGGTTCACAGATCCTGCAAAAGGTTTTGAAGTCAAGAGGGAAAGGTGCCTCAAAACTGACCTCTACTTAACATGAAGAGGCTGATACAAGAATGCTTCTGGCAAGAGATGCAAATGAGTATGGACACTCCCAGTTGTCATCAGCTGCGACATGGATGTCCTTGTATGTCTTCTTGTGCATCAACCTCTTCTTGTGGATGCAAACAGGGGGAAAACCTATTTGAAACCAGTTCATCTCATCAATATCACTGACACACAGATGGCATTCTGTGCCATCACAGGATCAGACATCACGAGTCACTTTGTTAGCATTGGCAAACGATCTGCCTGAAGTGTCTTTGTCAACAATGCTCATTTTTCCCAAGACATGGGTAGCGAAAATGTTCCTGATGATTCAGTTCTGGCTGATACAGAGTCATTTGTCTGCCACCTCTAAGACCCAAGGTCGATGTGATCTTTTTCACAGCTTGAAATATGTTGTGGAGAATCTGCCACCTAAGCATGAAATACTGAAATTGCGTATAGGATGCTAGCATTACCAGCCCTTGAACTTCATCCACGCCTGCTTGCAGCTTTGGACAGCGGGTGAAACCCCACTATGAAAGAGAATGGTTGTGAAGCATTTGAACCCCAGCAATTGACAGAGGAACTTACGACATCAATTTGTGCATCCTGTGCAACACGACGGTGTTCATGTGCTTGCGTTGAACTTGGTTGCATACACGTTTGTCAGTGCAAGGACAATTGCAGTAAAACAGTAACTGTTGGATTATAAAACGAGTCAAACAAAGCATGCCAGGCATAAGAGCTGCTGAGATATGCCAAGAGTTTTATTATGGATTGTTTTATGTTAAGCTTTGTTGGCATCAAGTGTTGATGTAGAATCAATGTTTTTGTTCAGTGGATTCAGCAAAAACCATCAACTTTATAGTCTGTGTATTTCGCCACTGCCGCATATTATATTTGTGAGAATAAAAGAAGTTAAAATTGAATTTTTGTGTTGAATTAGGGTTTCAAATGCATGGATAATTGCATGCTTGAATTTTGCTTCTACCCAGAAATGATTAGGTCAGTATTATTTTAGCAAGCTACATATCTCTGCTTCTAAATTATTAGAACTTTGCGAAGACCGAGTGGGATAAACATCAATATCTCAAGAGATAGGATAAAAGCAATATCCCTTTGCAAAGTCCTAATAACGGATATATGCCCATATGTATCAACAGAAAGGCAAAAATACAAAGCAGGCTCAGACATGCAGTGAAGCGAAGCAACATCCATTTCCACGACAATAGTCGCAGCACACACTGTGATACTTATTCTTGCGCAAAGAAAATAGTTCAACAAAATAAAAAATTTAAACACAAATGTCTTTCATAAGATGGGAACAAAATAAACGTATAAAGATAAACACATTGAATACTAACAACCATTGCAGTTCTTTAAACTTGCATAAACACCAACAATAAAAAGTAATCAGTTAATGAGAGCGAGTCCAATTTCAACAAAACTTCAAATGAAGGGGAGCCAGCTTCAACAAGAATGTCAGTTCTTTGAGATGGTGATGTCCACAGGCCCAGAAAACACGCAGTTTTGAAACAGAGGTGCAGTAGCCCTTCGTGCAGGGTCAGTCGGCTCATGTTTTGGACTGACAACGAAGTTCAACTGTTCTTGTAAGACTACAATGTCCTCATTATCAACATGGACTCTCCCTGTGATGACCTTGCATTGTGGCTTGTCTCGGGTCGTCTGCTGTCGACGCGCATGGCCAGTCATGGAGTTCAGTAGGCCTAGGCCAAAAAGCCTGAATATACAAAGAGCTCGCACTCTGCAGCTGACTGAAGCGGTTTTGCTTAACTCCCACCCTCTCACCTACACTACAGCTGGGGGTCAGTGTAAACTCACTCACTGCCTACAACAACACTAACACGTCCCACTTTCCACCTTTTTACCTTCCAGGTGGGGAATGAGAAAGTTGGCTTCATTCTTTGCGAAGATTGTAAGCTGCAATGTGATCACTCTTTGTAACATTTAGGCTTTTTGGCCTGGGCCTAGATCCAAGGCTAGACGCGTTGTGTAAGTGTGCTTCCCATCTTTATTTTTTTGGCTGTTGGTGAACAGCCACGGAAGAGACAGATTCAATGTCATGTCCAGTTATTGCCATGGTTTCTGTGGGTGTGTAGTAGCTTTGATATAGCACAGTAGCTCCAGTGGCAAGCACATATTGGTTTGTGTATATATGCGACAGGTGGCGCTGCTAACTCAGTCGAGCCATGAATTTTCTTGAGAATGTTCATCCCCATTGGCTATCTTTGCATACCAACATTTGCGTTGGCGCTAAAGGAATCCTTGTGGTAGCACCACATCCTGTCAAATTCTGGGTCCAGCTTCGATAGGTACAGCTCGCGTTGACAAGACGGTAATGATATGGTAATGATAATAATGTTATGTGAAGATTAGTAACTGTGACGTCAAGTTTATTGGCAACAGTGTATTCTTACTCCTTTTGCTCACGTGCATTTACACTAAGCCTACTGGCTAATGATACGCAAATGATAATAATGTTATGTGAAGCTATGATATTATATTCCAGGCTTTGCTGCCTTCTTTGCCTCTCTTGGAGATCGGTATATTGTAAAATATCTAGCAATAGGGCTATCCACACAAACGAACGTAGAGTTACAACCATCCACAGTGCTACGTTTATTTATGCATTTATTTGTGTATTTATATATCTATTTATATATTTATCTAGTTATTTTATCGATTTATTTATTCATTCATTCTTCTATTGATTCATTTATTCATTCATTAATTCACTGATTTATTTACTTGTCAACATATTTATTTATTTATGTATTTATTTATCTTTGTTTGTTTCTGTCATGGTTGTTTTAGAAGCAAATTCGACAACAGACAGTTTGCGTTATCTACTGAAACCAGAAACGCAAAATGAAGATCTAAATGAACCTTGTTAGAAAACTTGTACCCGTGGCTTTGTGTTTGCTTCATTCTGACTGTCTTTCTTTCATGTCCTGGAATTTGTTTTTAGAAGTTGTTTGTGATTCCATTAAAAAACGAAGAATAAGAAAAGGCAACGATCATTGAAAAATAGTTTTAGAATATATGTATAATTCTATAATTACTTAGATTTTTTATAAAATAGATATTCCAGAATTTCTCTTCACTCTCTCTATCGGATCTACTGAAACAACCTTAATAAAATGAGTGTTATCAACAAACACAAAAACCTCGCACTTATAATATAAAAGTTCATTAAGTGTGTGATATAGAGCAATGCTATGTGTTCAGACCTTAAATCATAGTCGATAGGTTTTATAGTGATCTGTTCGTATATTACTCCTCCCAAAAAGTTAATTTACGTCGATTTTCAACGTTACATTTCTACGTCATTAAACATCATAGAAGGTAAACAAAATCACTGAAATATTGTGAAAAGACTGCCGTTTTAAAATCACAAATGACCCAAGAATGCAGCTAAAATTGGAAGTATGCGTTAAGGGATATCCTGCTACTCCTGCTGCGCAACTAGTCCTGGAGGTAGCTGGAGATATGAAACACATTGGCATAAACACGATCCAATAATTCCACACATGATCATAATAATAATAATTAATAATGCTTATATAGCGCATGATCTGGCTTAGCAACTCAATTCGTTTTTCACTCACCATTCGTACAAACATTTCTAACAGACTGGTTCACGTATCCTCACCATACATCTCTATGAAAAAGAATACATTAGAGAATGCATTGCATATAATCATAACACAACAAACTAACACCTGCCTCCCTTAAACCCCCCCCCCCCCCCCCCAACCCACGCCAACCATCCCCCCACCCCCACCACATCACCCATCCTGAAGAAGTGGGTTTTTAGTCCGGTTTTGAATTAAGGAAGAGTGGACTGGTTACGGGTATGGTCAGGGAGAGGATTCTGAACGCTTGGTGCTACGAAACTAAACGCCCTCTCACACGAAGATTTCAAGGACTGCTTAGGAACTTTAAGAAGCTTCTGGGAAGAAGAATGAAGAGTGCGAGAGCTTTGGTAGGTGCAGAGAGAAGAAGAGAGGTACTGAGGAAGAGTTTTGTCAAAGTGACGAAAAGCGAAAGTAGCCATCCTGCACTGCCAGCGGAATTTGATAGGAAGCCAGTGGAGATCAGCTAAAAGAGGTGTGATGTGATCACGCTTTCTTTTGCCAAGAGCAACCCGAGCAGCACTGTTCTGCACTCTTTGTAAGGGCGGAATCTGTTCTGCTGGAAGCCCAGCATACACACGAATTACAGTAGTCCAATCTGAACACCAAGGCAGAAATCAGTCTGACAGCAGCATCTCTGGACAGGAAGGGTCTGATGGAGGCGATACGCCTTAACTATAAGAAAGATGCACGACAAACACTAGATATTTGCTCCTGCATCGACATGGTCTGATCGAGGGAGACACCTAGGTACTTTACAGTCTTCCGAAATGGCAATTCAGATCCAACAATATTCATGGAATCTGTCTCAACCTTCTTCAGGGAAGAGGAGGTGTTAACAAGCATCACCTAGGTCTTTTCACCGTTCAGTTTCAGCTTGTTGCTGGTCATCCACCCCTGAACACTGCTGACACACTCATAAACCTCTGACTTATCCGACTGAAACTCATCATGAGTGCCACTCCTGGACAGCTCTGTGTCATCTGCATATTTGTGAAAGTTACATTTGTATTCAGATATAACATCAGATAAGGGCTGATAATAAAGTGTAAAAAGTACTGGCCCCAGCACAGACCCCTGGGGTACACCGTACAGCAGAGGAGAGAGAGAGGATTTAATACCACCAACCATAACGGCTTGGGTTCTTTCCTTAATGTAGGATTCGAACCAGCTGAGAACCACCCCATCAATGCCAAATGTGACTCTAAGCCTCTCAAGGAGAATGGAGTGGTCAAGCGTATCAAAGGCAAATCCACCAAGGTTACAAGGGAAACAAATGTATCGTCAGATTTATATAGCAAACAATCTAGAACGCTCAAAACGTCTTGGTGCTGTGATGCTTCTTATATGCCGACTGACAAATATCAAGCAAGCCGTTATCTGATAGGTGGGTCTGAAGCTGCCTCAACACAACTCTCTCAAGACTCTTTGGAGACTGGTCTAAAATTCTTCAACTCATTAGGATCAAGCCCTGTTTTTTCAACAAAGGGGTGACCACTGCCTGTTTGAACTGTGGAAGCACTGTACCTGATGAGAGAGATTTGTTAGCAATGTCTGTAACTAGGGGGGTCACCTGAGAAGCACATTGTTTCAGGAAAGAAGTGGGGATGTGGTCAAGTACACAACTTTTACTGGGGGACTGGGTTATCAAGTCAACAATCAGTTTTTCATCAACAGGTTCAAAAGAAGAAAAAGTTGGACCACAGTATTTATCAAATTGAGGAGGTTGGCATAACTCTGAGTCAAGACTGTCACAAATGCGTTTAATTTCATCTTCAAATAAATCATTGAATCGTTGTGGGACTTCGGAAGAAAGGATGTTCGTAGGTAAAGTGAGTGTCTTTTATTTACCAAGGAGTTCGCCTGACACAGAAAACAAATGTTTAGAGGAACAACAAGAGTTAATTTTGTCACGATAATGAGACTCTCTGGCGTCCTGAAGGCAGTCTCCTGCCTCACATCTCGTAGCTGCAAACATCTGGCGGTGGACAATCAGGCGGCTCTTTCTGCACCGCCTCTCACTTCACCGACGTGGTTACGGGTGACAAATCTGGTGATCAGCCAGGCCGAGATAATGTCTGGACGTCCTCCATCTTACTCGAGGCCATTTTTAAAAAAAAGTTAGAATCACTGCAAACGCTTAGCCAGATGATGTGGGGTCATAACTTTATATCTAAGCACTGGATTTCCTTGGAAAAAGTCATGGTTCCTGTAGCCAGGTGTGAACTGTTTTGGCCAAGATTCTAACCAGCCCTGGGATTTGTGTTTATGTGGACGTCGCAGTAACAGTGCAGTTTCAAAGTGTTGCGATCAGATCTACCGATATGGGCAGCTATAATTAATCTGGTTGACCTGACATCGCTCTGTCTTCGACTCTAGGACTGTTCTCATGTCGTGCCCAGAAGGTGGATATTGTCTTCCTGGGCATGCCACGTGCCATGCCACATCCTTCTGAATTACCATTGCTCCAAATCCGCCAATAATGATTTTACTTTGAACGTAAGTCGATTTTCGTATTCTGCAGGGTCAACAGAGTCTGTTCGAACCACTATTAAGGTGGTATTTTTTTACACTTTCATGGCGGCGTCAGCATGAGGCGGCTCGGAACTCTAAGTTGACCGGGTTTCTTGGTTGGCAACACTTTTGAGTTTTGGATCTCACGTAGATATCTGGGAATCTTTGTGTGACTAGCATTGTTTTAGGTTCTGATATGGCAGCATGGGACAGTAACTAATCAAGATATGTCACACATAGTCAAATTCTGAATAGCAGGTTCAGAGGGAACGTGATTTAAAATATGTAACATTTACTTTTTGGAAGAGTATATTATATTTAATGTGTATACTTATGTCTATGCGTGAGAGTAGTTTGTGTTTCTTCATTGTTTGGATCAACTTCCACCCTTATTTCTGTGTCTTGCTACGCTCCGCTTCTGCTTCTCTGTACGTGCATTCATGTGTGTCTTTGTCTGTCACTTTGTATGTCTCTCCGTCTGTTTCTGAACCTTTGCGTCTGTCTGTCTCTGTCTGTCTCTGTGCTTCTGTTTCTGTCCCTATCTCAGTCAGTCTGTTTGTCTGTCAGTCTCTCTCTCTCTCTCTCTCTCTCTCTCTCTCTCTCTCTCTCTCTCTCTCTCTCTCTCTCTCTCTCTCTCTCTCTCTCTCTCTCTCTCTCTCTCTCTCTCTCTCTCACTCTCTTTCGTTCGAGCATCAGAACATGCCAATTTCAACTGTTTGTTAATCGATGCTTGGAAGAAGAGGGGGGAGGGTATACATATATCTGGCTTAATCCTACCTTTATTGACGTTTTAAGGAAATGACCAAGAAACAACCCTCCTTGAACTGTCCACAAAATCAAAGTTTAGGGCTACGGTTTGCGCGTGCGTGCGCGTGTGTGTGTGCGTGTGTGTGTGTGTGTGCGTGTGCGCGCGCGCGCGCGCGCGCGCGCGCGTGTGTGTGTGTGTGTGTGTGTGTGTGTGTGTGTGTGTGTGTGTGTGTGAATGAATCTTTAATTTAATGTCTTTTCACCCGAATAGTGATTTTAGACAACATGCATAAATTTAACTAATTAAAAAAAACATGCAATCTTAAAAAACAATTATAGCAACACACAAAGCATAACATTTACAGTAAGCTTCCAATAGGCGTGGACAGCATTAATTTCGCAATTAAAGCAATGTCAATGTCTGCATCACTTACGATATCCTTGGTATTATTATACTTAAAGAAACAAGTCCATATTGAACATTCGGTATTTAGAGAGCAACATTGGGCATTCTAATAGTAAATGATGAATTGATAATCTCTGAGTGCAGAGACAATTAGTTTCTATGTATTTAGTTTTCCATGAATTTAGACGTATCTTGTTCACTAAGCTAACTATGGATTTGCTATGCATCAAAATATTAGGTCTAAAGTCAGATGGATTGATGTGTGTGTGCGTGTGTGTGTGTGTACGCGCGCACGTGCGTGCGTGTGTGTGCTGGGGGGGGGGGGCATTGTATAAGTGTGGGTATAATTATTCACGTGTTTGTGAACGTATGTGTTCAATTATTTATTTATTTAGTTGTTTTGTTGAATGGTTATAGGTACGCTTATACTCCATCCGTATAAATATTTCTTCCCACTTGTGTGCCTTTGTTCAGAAGTGCTACGATATTTGCATGCATAACTTACAAACACTTAAACAGGTCGATTATATGATATTAATGTTGTAATCGAAAAACGACAACAACAAAACAAAACAAAATATAAATGCAGATAATCTCTGTCCCACATTCTCCAGTTCAAACAAACATACAAATTATTGAACGAGATCCGTGTTCCTTCGTGTGTTTGATTCAAAATATGACACAAGTTTTCCTACAATCCCAAGCTAATCCTAACTTGTCTTTCTGGGCCTTAACTTTTGGTCACTAGTGTATTACACAAAGCTGTATGGTTCTATGTGGTGCTATGTTACTTCTCCTGTCATAGCTACTTCCTGAATCTTACACTTTCTGACTCTCTTGTCAGCTGTTGTTGTTGTCGTTGGTGTGTGTGTGTGTGTGTGTGTGTGTGTGTGTGTGTGTGTGTGTGTGTGTGTGTGTGTGTGTGTGTGTGTGTGTGTGTGTGTGTGTGTGTGTGTGTGTGTGTGTGTGTGCGTGCGTGTGTGTGTGCGTGCGTGTGCGTGTGTGTGTGTGTGTGTGTGTGTGTGTGTGTGTGTGTGTGTGTGTGTGTTACTCAATTTAACGTCCTTCCACTAAAAGTGATTCAGACAAAATTATATTGTGTTGTGATGTTGGTGTGGTGAGTGTATGTGCATGTGCCTGTGAGTGTGTGTATGCATTAAAGTAAGTAACAGGATATCTATGCAGGCTTAATCATAACTCTCTCCACCTCCGACCTCATTAAAATGTTAAACGTACACTTAAAGAAGATAACCGAACAATGAACAATGTTAAAGATAAGTACTAAGTGAACTACTTAATAAACATTTACAAACAGAATCAAGAATAGAATAATTGTTTAGAATACTGGGTAGAGACAATGGTGTCGATCCATCAGTAAAACCGTCAATACCCGAATTCTGGAAAAGTTCTCTTGCTTTAGGACAATGAATCAGTAAATGACTGACACTCAAGGATCTACAGTTATTATAATAGTGAACGTCTGAGTTCATCAATAAAGTTTTGACATTTTCTTGAGATGTTTTGTTTATAATTGAGAAACATTCTGTCAGATCTAAAAGAACATTTATTGATACAGCGTCATTAATATTTTGAGCTGCCTTCTTTGCAGCTTGGTCTACCCGTTCATTTGCTGATATTCCACAGTGAGAAGGCACCCAACAGAAAGTAACAATAATGCCTTTCAAAGAAAGAAGGTGTATTATATGATTAATTTCGAATACCATGTCAAGTCGTATACATGAATTGGGAGACTTAATAGCATACATTGCAGCTTTAGAATCAGCACATATTAAGATTTGACTGTTATTTATAGGAAAGCTTAGAATGAAATCCAAAGATTGAAGTATAGCAAGCAATTCAGCGCTAAATATAGACAACTTTTTACCAAGATAGAATAACTTTTCTACTTTTAAGCTGGGAATAACGAAAGCTGCTCCTGTGTTAGTATTGTCTAACACTGAACCATCTGTGAAAATTTTTAAATGATGATTGTAATTGTTTTCTAAATGCGTGTACACAGACGTTCTTAAAATATTGGGAGAATCCTTCTTAGATAAATGAGTGTGATTGATAAAAGAGTGAGTGTGTGTGTGTGTGTGTGTGTGTGTGTGTGTGTGTGTGTGTGTGTGTGTGTGTGTGTGTGTGTGTGTGTGTGTGTGTGTGTGTGTGTGTGTGTGTGTGTGTGTGCGTGCGTGTGTGTGT
>CM065692.1:53677920-53682920 GCA_017654935.2 Phymorhynchus buccinoides
GGAAGTTGAAACAGACTGGGGTTACGGTTTCCGAGGACTTGACCATGGCCAACTACAAACTGTTCAAACAGGCAAGTAACCATTCGGTCATCATGTCGGCCTGGTCTGCTAACGGACGTGTGTTTGCTAATCTAAAGAATGAACAGACTGTGCGACTGGGAATCGACAGAGGCCTCAGTTAGCAAATGCAATCAGGTGAAGTGTCTTTGCGGGTAATATTTGACCGACTGGTTAGACTGAATGACTGCCGATTAATACACCCTTGGACAATGACACAGCACAGCTGTATGCACACACACTTACTCACGCACACAGTCACACAACCAACACACAAGTCCTTACTTCATGGAACGGTGTGGAACGGTTCAGGATGGCACCACACCACATCAGCCTCACAGGTCTCCACAGCTGTGTCAAAGGGACACAAACTGTCCAAGTGCTAAACCAACTGTGATGAAGCCGCAACTGTGGTAAACGGTCACATGAGCCTGAGTAGTCTATTAAAATCCCCAAGCTAACAACCCCACACATATACTAGTACTAGACTACAAGCTACTAATTCCCTTGCTAAACCTAGCCCTGACCGTCCATACACTAGAACTCCTTATGTGTAGATAAACTGTCGTATCCTTATGTTCAGTAACCTTCCCCCAGTGCTCAGTAGACTAATCCCCACTAAACACTACACAGCCCCTTGCACTGCCGGCGGGAGACGGGCTGGAAACAGGACCTTTCTGTGTCGGGGTGCGATCCAGTCTGACTGCTATTCCTAACTCCGGCCACTACGAGCGCAGGCAGTATGACAACAACTCACTCGAGAACTTCGTGCAACTAGCCAACGCACGATTTTTGCGTGCATCACGTCACAACACTCCCCCCCCCCCCCCCCCCCCCCCCCCCACCCCCCCCCCCCCCCCCCCCCCGACTTTATGAAGAAAGCTCCTGGGTCCGGGAGAGGATAGATGAATATTGAGCCCTCTGAAGTCCTGCACCCAGTTCGACTGGCAGGAATATTAAACAACGACACTAATGGCACAAGCAACAGCTCTCCTCAGAAGACTGTATCTTTGGAGTGTTTGAGCTTGCCATTAGGGCTTGATCATGGTCTGAATCTGAACTGCCTTGGAGCCTCACACAGGGGGGGGGGGGGGGGGGGGGTAACATGAACACTAGATCTCTGAGGTATCCTACCAGAGGAAGACCTAGACTATCAGACGCACCAACATGGCACGCCCACAAACTGTCAGGCACTTGGACTGTATTGTGCCAGGAAACTGACAAGTACACTCGGGGTATAAAGTGAACAGGTCACACCGTCTGAGTGTTCTTGAACACTGACTTTCGCGCTGTCCTGAAGCACTAGGGAACCGACAAGCACATCACTGGAATACTCCAGACCACTAGGCGAACATCTAGTGCGGACCTGTGGGTTATCTGGTACACTCACAGGGTATACAAGAACACTGTGGTATACACTGTCTGAGCGCATCCACAAACAGTCAGGTGCATTCCCAAAATACCCAGTAAAACTGTCAGGCACAGCAGACACACCATGCTGATATGTCCGGGGATTGTCAGGCACAGCAGACACACCATGATGATATGTCCGGGAACTGTCAGGCACACCAAGTACCAGGAAACTGACTGGAAACCAGCAGACGAATCCACCGTGGGCGTCAGAGAACTGTCAGGTGCAACCGCAGCTTGCACCAGAAGCGGGGCAGACACTTTATCTGAATGGCTCATGGGATTGTGTCCCCTGTCATGAGTCTCCAAAACACCTTCCTGAACACAAAATAACGAGGACTGAAGTTTTGGGCTAGAATCACTTTCCGGCTGGTCAGAATTTGCCTGCATCTCATGCGTACTGGCCAACCGCTGCACAACTGGAAGCCTTTCACTTGCAGGCTGAACTGTTGGCCGTTCTGCAGGAGAATGTTTGTGCTTTTCGACCGCTCGTGGGGATAACACAACCAAAGAGTCGGGGGACTCTAGATAGTCCATCTGCAAAGCCAGCTCCTGCTTTCCAACAACCTGCATGACTGAATTTGCTGGAATCTCAGTCCTTTGGACAGCAGTGACCCTAGCCATGATGGGGGATCTTTCATTACTTTATTGTAAAAATATTGACAATTTGTAGGACGTCTGCTTTTTTCTTGCTTTTGTGACAAAACAGCAGGCAAGTTTATATGTTTGTCATTTCAAATGTGTTGACCTCTACAATGGTTTTTTTAGTGTTTCGGTTTATTTATTACTTCTACAGTGCAGGCCCATCCATTCACAGTGATCGTGCCTACACACATGCATAGATACTCACATGCACACACTTTGATATACATACATTATATTATGTGCATACATTCACACCCACGCAACCACTTTTACTTACATACAAACATTTTTTCTCCCGTCCAATATCACGCGAAGTGGATAGACGTTAAATGAAAGACACACGTACATAATTATAGACAGAGAAACAGATGGGACATTTAGTAAATATAAAGATGGTGGGAACGATCCTGGAGGCAACACCCGAAGGCAGTGCGACACCAGTAAAGTCCCGAATTTTTAAGACAATACAGATATATTATTATGTATTAAAACACATCAGCGAAACAAAACAGCCGTCGTTCCCATCCCAATGACCCCCAGTTCTTTAAGTACAACAAAAATGGCGAGACGATTTAGATTAATCTCGTATGAATAAAAAACAAACCATCGGGGCTTTTCTGGTATTGCAGTACCTCCGGGATCATCCCACTATCTTTGTAGTTATCAATGTCCCCCCATAAATGTACCTGTTCCAGGTCGGGGGACGTTAAAAGAGACTTTCCATCATGTTTAAAAAACGGGGGGGGGGGGGGGGTGGGGGGGGGGGGGGGGGGGGGGGGGGGGGGGGGGGGGGGGGGGGGGGGGGGGGGGGGGGGGGGGGGGGGGGGGGGGGGGGGGGGGGGGGGGGGGGGGGGGTCTCAGTACGTGATCAGGGGGGGGGGGGGGGGGCGAAGGGAAGGGGGGGGGGGGGGGGGGGGGGGGGGGGGGGGGGGGGGGGGTGGGGGGGGGTGGGGGGGGGGGGGGGGGGGGGGGGGGGGGGGGGGGGGGGGGGGGGGGGGGGGGGGGGGGGGGGGGGGGGGGGGGGGGGGGGGGGGGGGGGGGGGGGGGGGGGGGGGGGGGGGGGGGGGGGGGGGGGGGGGGGGGGGGGGGGGGGGGGGGACGACTCTTCATAGTACCGTGATCAGAAACAACGAAGGGAAGTAATTTGCTCGGGGGGAGGGGTGGTGATTACCGTTCTTTATGGCGCGTGGCTGGTAGTTGAGAGATAACGCAATTTTATGCGCCATTAACCACCAAAACCAGATTATAGCGCCTGCGCATACGTCTGGTGCTCTTTTTTACGTTTTGGGGGTTTAAAAAAAAAAATGAAGATGGGTGTTGTTTCCGTGTCGCTGGGCATGCGCAATGAACCTGACCGAACGAGAGGCTCCTGTTTTGTGCCAGACGCAATAAATAAATGGAGGGAGGGAAGTCATTTTGGTCCTAATACGATTCGATTACATGCCACTGTCGTTTTAGTCATCATTGAAGGGATAGATTATCACGGAACGGGAAGAAGAAGACCAACGTCTCTCTCTCTCTCTTTGTTTCCCTCTGTCTGTCTGTCTGTCTGTCTGTCTGTCAAGTCAAGTCAAAATGATCTTTATTGAAAGGTGTGTGTGTGTGTGTGTGTGTGTGTGTGTTGTGTGTGTGTGTGTGTCCGTGTACGTGTGCTCTCTTTAAATTTTGTCAATTTTCGCGATCTGTTTAATTCCGCGTTCGTGAGTAGGCTATGTTTGTTTTTTAAATATTTCTTTTCCTTTTATAGGTTTACTGGAATCACGTTGATTTGAAATAGACTCTTACTATTTTACAGTGATTATCATTGGTGTTTAATGATGGCATAATAAATTGTTGTGGTTTTGCTTCCATTATGAAAAAACTAACTCAGCATAATACAACTTAAAGGGGCACCCTGACGGATGAGTTTTTGCAAGAAACACGTTCAGATCACCAGGAAAACACCCTTTACAGAGATTGCAACACGCACTTTGCTCTGGTTTACCATAAATCAAGCCGTCAAAAAGGCTATTCCTCCTTGGCGGAGGTGCTGGAGACAGTAGCCATTTTGGATGGGGTGGGTGGAAGTCACTCATTTTGGTTGAAGCGTTTTCTTTTTTTGTAGTGCAGTAACAAAAAAGGAGCTATTTCCTTTGTTGTGAGCGAAACTCCTTTAGAGATAAATTGCATAAAATATAAAAAAAAGAGAAAACAAAGGCTTGCATTGCGAAAAGTTCGTGCAAACGATTTGGTCTAAACGCAGTCGGCCATTCGACAAGAGACGGCAAACGCCTTCTCTTTGGCTGAAGGAATTTGACTTCCAGCACTTCCACCAAGGAGGAATCGCCTTTTTGACGGCTTGATTTCTGTGAAACCAGAGAAAAGTGAGTGTTGCAATCTCTAAACGTGTTTCTTGCAAAAAAAACTAATCCGTCATGGTGCCCCTTTAAAACTCTACAAAAGTTGTCTGTTTAAAAAAAAGAAAAAAAGAATCTAATTGTCTGAAAACTTAGGTAAAAACGTCAATAACAAGAAAGAATAATCTTCATGTTTTGCTTTAAAAACAAAACAAAAAACAACAACAACAACACCTTTGTATCTGATATAGCTTTGCTGATGTCGTTGCCAGGTTGTAAACACTGTGCTGAGATAGAACTGGGATAACAAGACCATTACATTGATGCTTCGAAGTACAAAGGATGCAATGGTACTGCGGGGAAACGCACCATTAGTACACACATTACTGGTAGATCCAGTGTGATTTTTTAAGAGTAGGCCTACACGGAACACAATGGGTTTGTAACTAACACAGAAAAGCTAAAAGTTAAATTATCACTAAAGGAAATGAGTCATATAATCGAGTACGAAATGTATTCACGTTATAAAAATAACATACAACCCTACCATTT
>CM065692.1:53687920-53692920 GCA_017654935.2 Phymorhynchus buccinoides
GTGAACCATGCTTTCAAGGAAGACGTCATCACAGTTGGATCGCAGTTGGATAGAAACCATCACGTGCGTGGCGGCCCCTTCGTCATCATCATCATCAGCATCATCATCATCATCATCATCTTCATCATCATCATCATCAACATCATCATCAGCATCATCATCATCATCAACATCATCAACATCATCATCATCATCATCATCATCATCATCAATCATTGTCCATCATCAGTCACCACAGTCAAAATCCAACATCATCCTTCTGATCCATCAACCTCCAGTACTTTCAGAGTGTTGTTGAAAAAAACGCCCACAGACAGACACAGACAGATACAGACAGGCAGATACAGACAGACAACAAAGAGACAGAGACAGACATACATAAATCAGACAGACAGACAGACAGACAGACAGACATACTTTTCTTTAAAACCGTCAGGATTTCTGTGAGCTAAAATGCATTTCAAAAGAAACTATTTATGACAAATGTTTTGAGGAACAATCTATGGGGACCATTAAAGCCCGGAAGACTTTTGGCAGCTGGCTTGCAATCAATTATGTGACAAAAAAGGGTTAAATTGCATTTCAGAAGCGTCGCACATAATAACGCGCTCTTACACGATACTGCGCACGTTTCTACTGTCATACACGCATGCGCAGCGCACGCACGGTGGCACACATGCACACACACACACACACACACACACACACACACACACACACACACACACACACGCACACACGTACACGCACGCACAAGCACACACATACGCATACATGCATACACACACTCGACACACACAAACATTCACACGCGCATGCATAAGCACACACGCATACGCATGCCCACTGACACACATAAAAAAACATGCACATGCATGCCGAAACACACACACACACACACAACACCACACACACACACACACACACACACACACACACACACACACACACACTCACACACAGGAGCACACACACTAACACACACAAAGAGACGAGACAGAGATATTATATATGATATAGAGATATAGAGACTAGATGAGAGGAGAGAGAGAGAGAGAGATGAGAAAGAGAGAGAGAGAGAGAGAGAGAGAGAGTAGAGAGAGAGAGGAGAGAGAGAGAGAGAGAGAGAGAGAGAGAGAGAGCAGATCGTAACTTTTTCGTGACATAAAGTACCATCTGCTGTGGCACTCCCAGACTAATCAGAACTGTCAGTACCTAACACCTTTAAAAATGAAATGTCAGAAAGGATGGATGGTGCGGCATAGGCCTAGTTGTTACGCGCAATTCGTGAAATAGCCTACTTAAAATGATCTCTATTCGGAAATGCACTATAAATAAAACATATTTGTGCGTCCATAAAAACACACAGACATAAGTGGTTGAACAGAATGCGAAATCAGACCTCTAGATGATAAGTTTAAAATTACTTTATTCAGACATAATTTGATAAAATGTTATTATCATAGGCAGTTCTGGGTCATCATTTTTGGGAGGATGATCCTTGGTCTGTCTCAGTGTGGCTGTCGCTTAAATACTTTGCTAGGCGACTTGGTGCCGAAAATAACTTTGGTGAAGGGAGTTAATTACAGAGAGAGTTACCTTTCTTTACTTTACTATAGTCCTCTCTCCTTACCTAGCTATTTATATTTTTGTTTGATTAAACATGATGCGTACACATGCCCTAGAGTAGAGGTAGGGTGTAGGATGGGGGTGAAAATGCAATGTAGAAATATGTGCTACTTGTTGACTCAACCTTGACTATTACCAGACAAGCCTGAATATACAAAGAGCTCGCACTCCGCAGCTGACTGAATTAGCCTTTTTCTTCTTTTTAGTACTCCCACCCTTTCACCTACACTACAGCTGGGGATCATTGTAAACTCACTCACTGCCTACAACAACACTGAAACTTCCTACACCTTCCACCTTTTCACCTTCGGGGGGGGGGGGGGGGGGGAGGGGGGGGGGGGGGGTGGGGAGGGCGGGGGGGTGGGGGGGGGGGGGGGGGGGGTAAGCAAGTTGCTTTCGATCTTTTTTCAAGGTTTGTAGGCTTTCTTCTTCTTCTTCTTCCCTTTTGTGCCCACAATCAACAGGCTGATTTTTGTGGCACTTTGGGTTGAGGTCCGAAGTGGTCACTTGCGAAGGTGGTCACTTGGGAAGTTATCACTCTTTGCAACATGTAGGCTTTTGTTGTGCTGTTACCTGTGTGAATAGGGATGGGAGACGTTGATATAGATTGTCCATGAACATGGATTGGGCAGAACATGTTGCATATTTCATGATGAAATTGGCAATTTCACGGATTGGGCGTAACATGGTAACATAATGCATATTATTATTATTATTATTATTATCATCTAAGAAGAATCGTTTCTTGCCTTTTGTTTTTGTGTGTGTGTGACCTTTTGTAAAGTTATTGTCTTTTCTCTGCCAAAGTAAAACTTCGATTTAAAAAAGAAAACACGGGAAAATAAGGACTCAGAAGGAGAGGGAGAGGGAGGAGAAAGGGAGACAGAGAGAGAGAGAGAGAGAGGAGAGAGCGTGAGAAGAGAGAAGAGAGATGAGAGAGAGAGAGATGAGATAGATAGAGAGAGAGAGAGACAGAGAGGGAGGGAGGGAGGGAGGGGGAGAGAGAGAGAGAGAGAAAGAGAGAGAGAGAGAGAGAGGAGAGAGAGAGAGAGAGGGGAGGAAAGGGAGAGAGAGAGAGAGGAAGAGAGGAGAGAGAGGAGGAGGGAGAGAGAGACAGACAGACAGATAGAGAGAGAGAGAGAGTGTGTGTTTGAGAGAGAGAAAGAGAGAGAGAGATTCAAACTATTTTAATGAATAGGCCTTCTGCCCGAATCATAGGGAGGCTGGGGGAGGGGGTTATAAAGACACATAACATTTGTATCGAAACTCTAACATATATCAGGTATTGATATCGCGACGATACAGAGATCTTATCTTATCTCTATATACTCGCTCTCTGCTCTCCTCTTTCTCTCTATCTCTCTCCTCTAGCACCTCCTATCTCACGATATAGCTATCAGATCTAGATAGAGAAGGATAGTGATGATAGAGAACGTAGCGACTATAGCTGATGTAGCTATCAGACAATAACATCAACACGAAATTACCTCATATAGAGACATCCAGAACCGAGAGAGATAGCTAAAGCCATAAGTAACACCCCTACCCCCCCCCCCAGACCCCCCCCCCCCCCCCACCCCACCCCCCCGCCCCCCCCCACCCCCCCACACCCCGAAAAAGAATCAGATCTTTTTGGGGCACAATTAGTTGTTTTTAATAAACAAACCTGTTAAAATAATGATTATCTCAAGGCCAGAGCTGGCCCAAAAACTTAAGAAACATTTTGTTAAAATAAATAACTACATCTTATCGGATTTGTGTTTTTAAATTAGTAAATTTTACCTGGGTCCAAAAAAAAAAAGCATGGAAAACACGTTTGAACAAATAGTTTGATTTCTTGTTTTTTTTGTCTTTGCTTTTGTTGTGAAACAGAGGGGGGGGGGGGGGGGTAAAGCAAACAAAACAAAACACCGATTCTGCTGGATTCGACACGTTCAGGACTACTTGTAATTATAATTACACCAATGTAAAATGGAGCTAAAAAAAACACGACATGATTATTGACTTAAATATCTTTAGCTCTATCACAAATTGACAGTGGTTTGACAAATAGGTTTTGACACTCATGCAGCCTAATCGGGGGAAAAGAGGAATTAGTCTCGTTAAATTCGAAACGAATGGCTTGTTCTTTATGATACACTCATCTTACGTATTATATTAGATTATTACAACACACACACAACACGCACACACACAAACCACGCGCGCGCACACACACACACCTCGCGCGCGCTCGCATCACACAATGAGAGAGATAGGGGGGAAGAACTAGAGATAGAGTAGAGAGAGCTATCGAGAGATGTAGAGAGAGAGAGAGCGGTGTCGCGTAGATCGCGATAAGAGCGATGAGAGATAGATAGTAGAGGATAGGAGAGAGAGCGTATGAGAGAGAGAGAGAGAGAGAGAGATAGAGGAGAGAGAGATAGAGAGAGACAAAGACATAGCGAACATATGGAACAAACCAACAGATAATATATATATTATAATAGATATATATATATATATATATAGAGAGAGAGAGAGAGAGAGAGAGAGAGATAGAGAGAGGAGAGAGAGGAGAGAGAGAGAGGACGATGAGAGAGAGAGAGAGAGAGAGACGAAAGACAGAGACAGACATGATGGAAACAACAACAACGGGAAAGAGAGAGAGGAGGAGAGAGATGAGAGAGCGATTCTAGAGAGACTGTCGAGGGGAGAGAGAGAGGAGAGAAAGAGGGAGAGAGAGAGAGAGAGAGAGAGAGAGAGAGAGAGAGAGAGAGAGAGAGAGAGAGAGAGACAAAAGACAGAGACAGACCATGATGGCAACAAACACACAACGGGAAGGAGAGAGAGAGAGGAGAGAGAGAGAGACGAGAGAGAGACGGAGAGAGAGGAGAGAGAGAGAGAGAGGGAGAGAGAGAGGTCGAGGAGAGAGAGAATGAAGATGAGAAAGAGAGAGAGAGGAGAGAGAGAGAGAGAGAGAGTAGAGAGAGAGAAAGACAGACAAGACAGAAACAGACGTGTGTAACACACACACAGTTGGAAGGAGTAGAATGAGAGAGAAGAGAGATAGAGAGAAGAGATAGAGAGAGAGAGAGAAGAGAGAGAGAGTAGAGAGAGAGAGAAAGAGAGAGATAGAGATACAGAGAATACCGAGAGAGAGAGACAGACATAGGCACAGACATACACAGACACAGACCGAGACAGACACAGAGACAGACACAGAGCCGAGACGAGAAACAGACACGGAGCGACAGAGAGAGATGAGAGACAGACACTGGTACCGAGTCAGAAAGACGGAGAGATACTTAAACATTAATGGTCTCCAGGACCTCTGAGGACAATAAAAACAACAATTATTGTTGTAGTCTGCAATGCCCTGTTTTGAGTTG
>CM065692.1:53697920-53717920 GCA_017654935.2 Phymorhynchus buccinoides
ACTACTTGTGGCGGTGCCATAGCCGATGAGGTTTAACTGAGGCATGGTCACCGCTACAGCTATCTGCATTAATTATTAAAAAAATTGGGACTTTACTGGTTTCGTACTGCCTCCGGGCATGGCCTCCAGTATTGTTCCAACCATATTTGTATTTACAAATGTCCCATATGTGTCTGATTCAGACCAAGAGGACGTAAAACTCAATTTTCTCTCATACGTAAATAACAACTGTATTAAAAGTTAAAAAATTGCGGCTCATTTTAAAAGTATTCTTTGGCTGATGGCACCAGTTGTCATGGAGTCAACGGCTGGATATACAGTTTTAACTCTTTTGGAAAATAAAGTATTTTTTGTAAATAATCGTGCCCTCTTAGTAGGACAAACCTTAACTGATTTTTAAACGTTTGGACTTCATTTTAAACGGTGGTCCTGGACATTTTAATCAGAAGATGCACAAATTTTGACAAATTTTAAAGTAAAAATAAATATTATAACAACTAGCTAGCTAGTTAACGGGTCAAACAAATACGAGCCATGGCACCTATATTTAAACCTATTAAAACAAAAACTAAAAACTTTATCAAAAAATAATTAAATGTTTTTCTCCCTCTCCTCCCCCCCCCCCCCCAACCCCACCCCCCAAACTTTATAAATAAGTAATGTCCCATATGGTCTTTTTAAGAGCGGGAGGACGTAAAGCTTTAACTTTGCTTGAGAACAAATTCAAAATAACTTTGCCTAAAGAAATATTTTCCCCTTTTCTCCAACTAAATAAATAGTAATGTTCCATATGGCTACGGCCGGGAGGACGTAAAGCTAAGTTTTCGTTCGTCCATACCTAAGGACTGTAGATATGACAACTGAAATGTTACTTTATGCCCAAGTATTTTTGTTTGTGACTCAAGCCACAAACCTATAACTCACTTTGTCTGTCGGTCGGTCGGTCGGTCGGTCCAAAATTGTCACACATATTGACAAAATTGTCGAACTTCAGATCGAGGCTGCACTTCAAATTGAGGCCACTCTTTAAAATAATGTATTTTAAAGCGTACAAAATAATAAACATACGTAATACAGACACTACAACAGACACGACGAGTATGCGGTGCTTGTTTCGATGAGTATAAGTAGGATACATAGTTTTAAATGTTTTCCAAAAGATATAAAAAGTTACCAAATGGTGCAGAGATAACATTCTGGTTTACAGATTAAAATTATTGAAAAGCCTGATTGGAGTGGTAAAAATAGACCGCGTGCCACAAACTATTGCGAATTCGCGCTTGTTTTCTCTTTTACAATATGTGCGACAATTTTGTTAATATTTGCGACAATTTTGGACCGACAGACAGACCGACAAAGTGAGTTATAGGTTTGTGGCTTAAGCCACAAACAAAAACACAAACAGAATAAGCGAACGCTTTATATAAATGCACAGAAGAGGCGAAAGGGGACGGGAACCCGTTGGTTTCTATGTCTCTAGCCCAGAGAAATAGAACCTTTTTTTTAAATTTTATTATTCCTTCTTTCCTTGACTTTTTTTCTAAGGCTTCTTTGTCATCTACCCTATTATTTTCATCAATAACTCCAGTTATTAAAACTTTCTCCATCCAAACTTTTGAATTTAATCTCGAGCTGACATTTCCATTCGTCCGTGCTACACTCCATTTTGACTCAGTCTCTCTCTCTCTCTCTCTCTCTCTCCTCTCTCTCTCTCTCTCTCTCTCTCTCTCTCTCTCTCTCTCTCTCTCTCTCTCTCTCTCTCTCTCTCTCTCTCTCTCTCTCTCTCTCTCTCTCTCTCTCTCTCTCTCTCTCTCTCTCTCTCTCTCTTTCTCTCTCTCTCTCTCTCTTTCTCTCGCTCTCTCTCTCACTCTCTCTCTCTCTCTCCCCTTCTCTCTTTCTCTCTCTCCGTCTATCTCTCTTTCTGTTTCTTTCTCTCTCTCTGTTCTCTCTTTCTCTCTCTCTCTCTCTCTCTCTCTCTCTCTCTCTCTCTCCCCCCCCCCCTCTCTCTCTATGTTTCTTTCTCTCTCTCTCTCTCTGTTTCTTTCTCTCTCCCTCTCTCTCTCTCTCTCTCTCTCTCTCTCTCTTCCTCTGTCTCCCCTCTCTCTCTCTCTCTCTCTCTCTCTCTCTCTCTCTCTCTCTCTCTCTCTCTCTCTTTTCCTCTCTCTCCCCTCTCTCTATATCTCTCTCTCTCTCTCTCTCTCTCTCTCTCTCTCTCTCTCTCTCTCTCTCTCTCTCTCTGTTTCTCTCTCTCTCCCTCCCTCCCTCTCTCTCACACCCTCCCTCTCTCTCTCTCTCTCTCTCTCTCTCTTTTTCCTCTCTCTCCCCTCTCTAGCTCTCTCTCTCCCTCCCTCCCTCCCTCACACCCTCCCTCTCTCTCTCTCCCTCTCTCTCTGTGTCTGTCTGTGTGCCTTCTTCCCCGATCGTTGGCGTTTCGTGGCTGATCGAGGACTGATTGAAATGATGCAAAGGTCATTGGGATGATTGCTCTGACACTTTCCAAGCACTTTCACTTTCACTTGCCGCTTTTCGCTGCCCGTCTTTCTCTTTGCCTGTCTCTCTCTCTCTCTCTCTGTGTCTGTGTGTCTGTATGTGGGTCTGTCTGTCTGTCTGTCTGTCTGTCTGTCTGTCTGTCTTTCTTTCTTTCTTTCTTTCTTTCTTTCTTCCTTCCTTTCTTTCTGTCTCTCTTTTTCTCCTGACGGCTTAATATATATTCGCCCCCCCCCCCCCCCCTTGCGCTGCCGGTCTCGGATTCTGCTACCAGAACACGCGTAGGTGTGGCTGCGAGTTGGGACCGGAATGAGCGGCGTGGGCAACGTACGGCCCAGAAGATGGGACAGCCCCCCCCAAAAAAAAAAAAAGAAGTAGCTTAAGTTTGAAAACAGTTGGCTGTAGACCACTTAAACCATATACTATCCTCATGATCAGCATCACTTGAGGGATACAAAAGGAAACATCATGATGTGCTATGCTCTTCTGGTGACAGCTATTCTGAAGACTCATGCCATTCGCATAAAACAGACAACACTGTACTTTATTAACGTTGTTGATGGATGGCGCATGACTGCGTGGTAAACCAGCTATCGTTACGAGCCATTAGCCAGACAGCGCGTGCTACTCGGACACATGAACTAGTTAATTAAGATAGATGACATGGGACTGGATAGGATTCGATTTTGTGTGTCTATGATTATTATCATGACGTGTGACTGGGTCACTGTGTGGAAGGATAGATGACGTATCGGCTATCGTTATGGTTGAGTTAGCACCGAGAAAATGAACTGATTTGCGGGGCGTGCTACTGGATGGGAAAATAGTGTCATCGGTTTATGAATGATGTCTCAATTATATTTGTTTTTTCCTTTAATCCTTTCGCCGCCAATGTTGCATTTATGCACCACAATGGTTTAACACCCATGTCACTAATAGGCACGAAATCAGGGTCTGTTATCTGAAGACTTAGTTCTGGGAGGTAAGGATATGCCTGTTATATACATCACAGAGGAATTCGAAATATTGCAGATGATTATTTTTTTCTACCCAGTTAAGTTTAATGGTATATTTTGGCTGAAAAATGGCTGGCGGCGAAATGGTTAGCCCCGTAATCACGCTGTCTGTATCTCTAATTTGCGCTCCCTGCCCGACCCATCCACTCTTTCGCAATTCTCTGTCTCTCTATGCCTCTCTCTCTCTCTGTCTGTCTGTCTCTGTCTCTGTCTCTGTCTCTCTCTCTCTCTCTCTCTCTCTCTCTCTCTCTCTCTCTCTCTCTCTCTCTCTCTCTCTCTCTCTCTCTCTCTCTCTCTCTCTCTCTCTTACTCTCTTTCTCTCATACACATACACATGCTCTGTCACTCTCTCTTACTTAAATGTTTTCAATCCCTGAGCAGAGAAGGAGAGACAGAGAGAGAGAGAGAGAGAGAGAGAGAGAGAGAGAGAGAGAGAGAGAGAGAGAGAGAGAGAGAGAGAGAGAGAGAGAACGAATCATTTTAATGAGTAGGCCTTTCTGCCCATGTTATAAAGGAACAGGGGGAAAGGGACGGGGGAAAAAAGAAGAAGAAAAGGAATAAACCAAAATCATATAATAGCATACACAATCACAAATATAAACCTTTCAAGAGAAAGAGAGAGAGGGATGAACAAAAAAACACACCCACACCCACGTTGTTGCTAGTAATATATATTCGAACTTTACTTCCCTTTGTCAAACACAATAATAAAGAGTGAGAGGGAGACAGACAGACAGACAAAGACAGAGACAGAGACAGAGACAGTGGCAAAGAAAGAGACAGAGACAGAAAGAGAGAGAGAGAGAGAGAGAGAGAGAGAGAGAGAGAGAGAGAGAGAGAGAGAGAGAGAGAGAGAGAGAGAGAGAGAGAGAGAGAGAGAGAGAGAGAGAGAGAGAGAGAGAGAGAGAGAGAGAGAGACGGGGAGGGATCAGAGAATCAGAGAAAATGACATCAACACTCGCTCCGCAAACCCTCTGTGAAGAACCTAATCGACTCTCACAAAAGACTCCCCGGATTGAGTGACAAGGGGTTTGCAAGAAGCTGACGAAACGGGGTCCATTGTGACAGAAAATTGCGCCAATCAAAATCTGCCACGTGGCATTGTTGCTTTAATGGCAGCCTGAACGCTGAACCCATTTCGAAAAAACCCACCCCACACACAAACAAACAAACAAATGAACAGAAAACATATATATATTGGATTTCTAAAGGAAAAGGCAAAAAAACAAAGAAATAAAGAAACGAAAAAATAATAATGAAACTGAACGAACAGAACAAACAGGGACAGGGTCTGTCATAGACGAAGAAATGGAGGAGAGGAGACATAAAGATAGAAAACAAGTTGACAGAGGAGGATGAACGAGGGATTGGATGACCAAGAAAGACGGACAGAAAGAAAGAAATTAACAAGTGCAACGCCGAGCGGCTGCAAAGTCCCCTCGCAGCATCGCCGAGCTACTCCGAAATCGGAATGTGTCGGCTGTACACATACATAAAAACGCATCAAAACAGCACGTAACTACATAAAAACGCATCAAAATAGCACGAAACCGAATAGTTTTTTATATATAGCCTTAGGGTTCGGACCCGTGATTTGAGCGCGCGCGATCATGCGCACACGAGCGCACAGAAAAAATATTGACAACTGTGTGACCATTCATCAAGAAATGTTGTGAAAAAAAACTGCATTGAAATACATGCAAAACTTTAGCGAGATATTAGCGATTATGTGTTTCGGGGTTTGAACCCCGTAACTGGCGCGACCTTGACCTTAATGTAAAACTAAATACACCAGTGGATAGCTTGCCTCTTGGCAAACTAGTACAGCGTAATACTTATAAGTCGACACATGCCTAAGTCGACTTTTGCGTAAGTCGACGGATTTATAATTTCCCGGCCAAAAGTGCTCTTTAAAAGACTTTGATAACAACGGATATCTCGACAACGTATATCTCGACAACGTATAACTCGACGTTCGTCTATGTCGACGAGATTTTTTCTGAATGTCAAACGGATAAGTCGACTTCCTGACTTTTGTTTTTTCCAATGACCTCCTGACTTAAGTCACACCAGTCTTGTTTTATTTTGACCTGTCTCTTTTTGAATGTGTGCGCGCGCGTGCGCGTGAATGTGTGTGTGTGCGTTTGTGCACGCGCACATGTGTGTGTGTGTGTGTGTGTGTGTGTGTGTGTGTGTGTGTGTGTGTGTGTGTGTGTGTGTGTGTGTGTGTGTGTGTGTGTGTGTGTGTGTGTGTGTGTGTGTGTGTGTGTGTGTGTGTGTGTGTGTGTGTATGTGTGTGTGTGTGTGTGTGTGTGTGCGTGCGTGTGCGTGTGCGTGTGTGTGACGTTTGCAATTATGCTTGACAGTTTCATTGTCGTGTGACGTCAACAATTTCCAGTGGGAGAAAATAGGGACGTTCCCGTACCGTAAAATACTGAGTTTAAGCCCCCACCCCCACCATCCTTTGCACAGTTTGAGGCCCCCAAAAGGGGGTGGGCTTATACACGGTATTTGCCCTTGTGCTCGAAACATATTTGTAAAAGGAAAGATACACAGCCTGTAACATCCCCAATGCCGGTGAATCCATTCACGCAGGCACACACGCACACGCACGCACACACACACACACACACACACACACACATACACACACACACACACACACACACACACACACACACACACACACACACACACACACACACACACACACACACACACACACACACACACACATAACATGTCACAGTAGAAATGGGAATCCAGTAGGATTCGGAATCCTACTAGTACAAATCGGAATTCCGATTTGTACTGATAGCCAGTAGAAAATGGAATCCAGTACAGATTAGAATCAACATATTGTTTCAGTTGTAAGAGACGAAAGACAAAACAAAGGGATTAGGTTGTACTGTATTTTCTAGTGGTGCAGCCAAATGGATTAGGTTGTCTTTTCTAGTGCTGCAGCCAAAGGGATTAGGTTGGACTGTCTTTTCTAGTGCTGCAGCCAAAGGGATTAAGTTGTCTTTTCTAGTGCTGCAGCCAAAGGGATTAGGTTGTTGTCTTTTCTAGTGCTGCAGCCAAAGGGATTAGGTTGTCTTTTCTAGTGCTGCAACCAAAGGGATTAGGTTGCACTGTCTTTTCTAGTGCTGCAGCCAAAGGGATTAGGTTGTCTTTTCTAGTGCTGCAGCCAAAGGGATTAGGTTGCACTGTCTTTTCTAGTGCTGCAGCCAAAGGGATTAGGTTGCACTGTCTTTCCTTGTGCTGCAGCCAAAGGGATTATGTCGTCTTTTCTAGTGCTGCAGATAAAGGGATTATGTTGTCTTTTCTAGAGCTGCAGCCCAAGGTATTTCACCCTTTTACAAGATATTTCACCCTTTGTATAGTGCTTGCCTCCAAATGGGGGGTGGGCTTATACTACTAAATGGGCTAATACTCGGTATTTTACGGTACATAGTTAAAAGATCTTTTCTTTTAGACTCTTTGAGCTTACCATGGCTCAGCTCAACTCTGATGGCCAGTCATATCATAACTTGCATTCTCGCTGTTTTGCCATGGAAGAGTGAGCATTGTTCATACGTCTTGCAAAATTTAATCCACCTTTAAGAAACGTCTTTACTGTATAATATTCTCTCTCTCTCTCTCTCTCTCTCTCTCTCTCTCTCTCTCTCTCTCTCTCTCTCTCTCTCTCTCTCTCTCTCTCTCTCTCTCTCTCTCTCTCTCTCTCTCTCTCTCTCTCTCTCTCTCTATCTCTCTCTCTTACAGGCACACACACGTATACATGTACACACACTCACACATATACACACACCTACCTGCCTACCCCCTACGCGTGCACGCACGCACGAACACACACACAAAGAGTATAAGTCGACATTATCTTCTGAAAGTGTCTGTGAAGTCGAGAAATCCGACTGACGGATAAGTCGACATTTTTGTTTATAAAGTCGAGATACCCGACTGACGGATAAGACGACATTGTTTTTTTAAACGTCTGTGAAGTCGAGATATCCGACTGACGGATAAGTCGACTGACGCATAACTCGACATAAAATCCATTGCCGCTGGCACGTCGACTTAAGCGTATTCGACTGTATACCAAATTTGATGATGATAGACTGAATAGTTTTTGAGAAAAACGGACGAATAGCCGGACGGACGGACGGACGGACGGACGGAGGCACGCCGGTATGGCATTCCAAACGTCAAACAATTATTTGCACATTTTTAGTGGTACAATAGGCACTTTCCTCATTCTGTGCACACAATTCATTCTGTGGTGCACACTTCATTCTGTGGCACACAAATTCATTCTGTAGACAGAATTCATTCTGTAAGGGACAGAATTCTGTGCACAAAATGTATTCTGTGGGATACACATTTCATTTTGTGGGCAAATGAATTCTGTGTCCCACAAATAAATTGAACAGAATTTATTGACAGAATGAATTCTGTACAGAATGAATTCACAGAATGAATTTTGTCCGACAGAATAAATTCTGTCCTATAGAATGAATTCTGTCCTATAGAATGAGTTCTGTGGGAAACAAAGTCATTTGGAGAACGAGGCTCATTTGAATATGACATTGTAGGTACCTAGGTAGTGTTCAGGAAGACCAAAAATTGATCTAGACGTTGATCATATCGAGGAACACATTTTTGAGATTCGACTGCCGTTGTCAAGAGTAGCACTTTTTGGAGTGAGTTGTCGCAATCTACAATCGCCTACAAGAAGAAGGTAGGCAGTTTGCACACCCCCCCCCTCCTCCACACACACACACACACACGTCATATGCAAATGAGCCTCTTCTCCATAGAATGAATTGTGTTTCCCACAGAACTCATTCTATAGGACAGAATTCATTCTATGGGACAGAATTTATTCTGTAGGACACACATTCTGTGGGATACCGAATTCATTCTGTGCACAAAATTTATTCTGTGGGACACAGAATTCATTCTGCGCACAAAATGAAATGTGTATCCGAATACATTTTGTGCACAGAATGAATTCTGTCCTACAGAATGAATTGTGTATCCCACAGAATACATTTTGTGCACAGAATGAATTCTGTCCTACAGAATGAATTGTGTGTGCCACAGAATGAATTCTGTTCTACAGAATGAATTGTGTGTGCCACAGAATGAATTCTGTCCTACAGAATGCTTCTGTCCTACAGAATGAATTGTGTGTGCCACAGAATGAATCACAGAATGAATTGTAACATAATGAATTCTGTGCACCACAGAATAAATTCTGTGCACAGAATGAGGAAAGTGCCTCATTTTACCACTATAAATCGTGTAAATAATTGTTTGATGTTTGGAATGCCATACGCCGGAGGCACGGACGGATCAGACAGAAACAATAGCTCCCCGAACCTTCGGCTCGGGAACTAATAATAAAAGAAGAAAGGTAAGGGAAAGAAAAGCCGAAAGTATTGAACACGGACAAAAAAGAACATTTATTGAAAAGGAGAGGTACATGACACAATGAAAGCAGTGTGCGAAATGGATTGTGGGCAAAGTTTTCGACCAGAAAGACAGACACATAGGCAGACAGATTGACACACACGCACGCGCGCGCGCGCACACGCACGCACACACAGCACGTCACGTGTCACACAAACATCACACACACACTTCACTCTCTCTCTCTCTCTCTCTCTCTCTCTCTCTGTCTGAAATCTTCTCTTTTCACACACACACACACACACACACACAGACACACACGAACATATGCGCGCGTGCGCGTGCACACACACACACACACACACACACACACACACACACACACACACATGCGCGCGCTTACGCACACATACCCGTGCTATTTTATGATGAGTATATCAATGTTATAAATAATGAAACCAGAAAAAAATGAACTTCCGCCGAGGTGTGCAATTCAAATGAAAATTTTAATTACTTTTTTGAAGTAAAGCCGACAGCACGTCCCAATAAAGGCAAAACAAATAATGTTAAACTAATAAAACAAACCGACATGCAAACAAAGTAAAAAAAAAAAAAGAAAAAAAAAAGATGATCTTGTGTTTTGAATGTCTATCCAGATTTCAATGCAAATTCGATCGAATGGCGCTTGGTTTAAAGACCCACCAGGTCACGTGTCAAAATCACGGGTTTCACGTGTTTTCCCTCTGTCGAACAAACTTTAACCGCACAGAGAACACAATGACACAAAGAACGAAACAAAGAACCCAAAGGCGATATTCTTCTTCTTTTTCTTCTTCTTCTTCTTCTTCTTCTTCTTCTTTCTTCTTCAACGTTTACTATTACCAAAGACTGTACAGGGGAAGATAAACATCCGGTCTCTTTTCCCTATTTGAGTAGTGTGGACAGAAACACTGGTTATGTCCCTTTGAAACGTGACACATTTTACACATCCATAGGCCAGTTGAATTCTCCGTTCAAGTTCCAGTCCGAGTTTTTGGATAGCCTCCACTGTGAATAGTGTACGCGTCCGCACTAACGATAACTCTATCAGCCCGGTTCGCCGAGCTTTTAAGTAATCCATCTTACCCTTTTAGAATATCTTCGCTATTACTTCAATAGCACTGTTTTATGTTTATACTGCTGCTTATACACCGCAACATATACATACATTTTTATTGTTAAATAGCAATCTTGTTTGTGTTGTTTCCGGTTATGCCTGCTTCTCGTGTGATCAAGTCCTATATTTCAGACAAGATTGTGAAAAGTGTGGGGCCTGTTGATATCAGTTGGAGCTTCAGTAATGACGTCATATCAGTCTACTTTCATGACGTCATTTCTTAAACCCTGTCATTCCTTTGATTTTCTTCCAGAACAGGGGAAATAACGTGCGTTGCAGAGAGACTCAAAATACTCAAAAGAATGATTGTATCATCTACATAGAAATGCAGTGAAAGTATTTAATACAGTCAACAAATGGGATATAGACCATACAACAGTGTTCAATTTGATTTTTTGTTCTTCAACACATGATGGAGGTGAATGCTTTCTCCTCATTGGCACAAGGAAACTTCTACCACAGACATCGAAAGTTCAATTTTCAAAATTGCACAAAAACATTCTTGAGGATCTGTGACATAAATAACCTACATTTTTAGTGATTGCAGGGCAAGACAAAAATGTTAGTCAAGTTTCGGAAACATTATCAAATAGCAATGTTTCCAAAAGTGATGAGTTTGAAAGAACATGGTTATGAAGGAGATCAACGGAAATAAACGGCTAGTATATGTCAAGGAGGATAAGTGGTAAAGTGTGGAAGGAGGATGGGACCAAGTAACCTTTACTGATGAAACCAAGATAAAAGTTGACAAAATTCAGCATGTGTGTGTCAGGAGAAGAGCTGATAAAGAAGTCTTATTGCAGACATCATGCCATATTCTAACCAAGTGGTAACTTTGAGGCTCTGTAAGTTTTCTTGCCCACTAATATATCCGATTGTGTTTGTCGATTGAAATATGAACAATGAGCTGTGTATCTGCATGCTGGATGAAAACCTGAATCTTTCTGTATATCCCACAGACTTGGTCAAGATTCAATAATCAAAAATGACACTAGCCCACTTTAAGAAGCGTTTGCAGTCACGAGATTAACGGGAAAGAAAACAATCATGACATCCCTGTGACTGACATAGAGTCCAGATCTAAATCTGATCAAAAACGGCTGACTTCTGTTGAAAAGAAAACAGTGAGGGGGCTGTAATCAAAATTTAGGACTGCTTCTGATTTTTACAGAGCGTACACGCTGACGTCATTATGACATCATCATAGCCACCTAAAACATAATTATTAGAAGATCCGTGGAGTATAGACAGTGACATATCACTACCCCAAGTGCTAAAGCAATTAACTGATTTTCTGTGATTATGTAAAGTGCATTCATGATTTTGTGCAGTCATGCCGTCCAACCTAAAACGACACCAACATGTGGACCAAGACTGTAGATAGATAGATAGATAGATAGATAGATAGATAGAGAGATGAAGAAAGGGATAGTAAGAAAGAGAGAGAAAGAGAGAGAGACACACAGAGAGATACATATAGAGAGAGGGAGACAGAAAGACAGAGAGACAGACAGACAGATAATTCAATTTAGGACAAACATTAGACTCGTCACATGCCCCTAACAACTTTCCCTGCCCTCCCCCCCCCCCACTTACGCAACCCCCACCCTCGTTCATCTTCCATTAATATCCCCATCTCATTTGACCCCCACACTGGGCAGTGGGTGGATGCCTCGTGCCTCCATACGGGGAGCCGGACGACCCCACCCCTCTCTCCACGAGTCTCTCGCCGTGCTGGATACGGGGTGGTCTTCTGTAAAAATAGTTCCCGCACTTTCTGGAAGTTCTGTGCTTGCAACTTCCTCTAATCTGCCACTCGTTTTGACTCTGCCTTTTCCCTTTGCTTTCTATCGTCTACTACCTTTCTGACTTATTGTCCCATTCTCCTGCCATTTAAATAAACCCCAAGCAAATCTTCCAAATGATGTTTCTCCTTTGAGCTCCTCCGAAATCAGAATGTGTCGGCTGTATGCAGCGGGGAGACCAGTGAAAACTGAAAACCAGACACATGCGTACCTTACGTATTATGGCCATATGACCTGGGAACGCAGAAGAAGAAGAAGAAGAAGAAGAAGAAGAAAAAGACCCCCACCCCCACCCCGCGCACACCCCAAACCCCACCCCCCCCCACCACCTACACTACCCCCTAATACCACTCCTGTCCATTTTCTCTAATCAAATATCGATTGCTTCGGGGCAGGCTGGCATTAAATGGCGCCGAAATGACGTCATAAGACAGATCTTCACCAGAATAGGAGAGAGAGAGAGAGAGAGAGAGAGAGAGAGAGAGAGAGAGAGAGAGAGAGAGTGGGGGGGGGAGAGAGAGAAGAGAGAGAGAGAGAGAGAGAGAGAGAGAGAGAGAGAGAGAGAGAGAGAGCGAGAGAGAGAGAGAGGGGGAGCGAGAGAGAGAGAGAGAGGAGAGGCGAGAGAGAGAGAGAGAGAGAGAGAGAGAGAGAGAGAGAGAGAGAGAGAGAGAGAGAGAGAGAGAACACACAAATGAAAGTGGATGAGAAATGGTCGATCATTGCTCACCTCAAAATGAAGAAAAATAGAAAACAAAGAAGAAGAAAAAAAGATAGAAAGAACGCAAAGAAGAAATAAATGGAAGATAAAATGAATGGGACCACGAATAAGGTCATCACCATGACTGTCTGTTCTACAGAAATCCATTTTCTTTTTATTCTGCTTTAACGTTACTCTGGGTTTGTGTTAGCCAAAATAGGGATATTTCCGATAGTAATGCCGTCTGAGTTCACTTACCGTAATCCTATAAAAACGCTGGAGATTATTAACGTTGTCTGGATACAGATTACAGTTCTCTACAAGACTCGGGCTATAATATGAAAGAGGCTGGATGAAAATGATAATAGGTTTGTATTAACCGAGACTGAATTAATGTGCTCTCTCCTCCTCCCCCTCCTCCCCCCCCCCCCCCCCCCCCCCCCCCAGATTCTACGGAGCCTGCTACACTGCATACGATTCGATGCCAATGCGATGCGATTGTGACGATGCGAGTCATGACTCACGTGAAGCATCTTCGTCTAAAAAATAAGTACACTACTTTCGCTCTGTAATACACAAGTAGACCCAATACACGACTTTCACGTGAATCACGACTCGCGTCGTCACGATCGCATCGCATTGACAGCGAATCGTATGCTGTGTAACCGGCCCTTAACTGAGACTCAAAAGACGGTGATGCTAGACGGATGTCATAATGTGACCCCGCACCACGAAAGGGACATTAAGTGTCAAACTGACCATTCTGAGAGAATCATACATTTGACAACTTCAGACACTTCTTTTTCTACTGATACAAGCACCTTGCTTGTATCTTATTTCCATTCCGGAGCTATGAGCATTTAAAGACCCCCCACGTCACGTGTCACATTCCCTCTTATGCTAGGAAGATGTCTTAAAGACGCACCACGATTAAGTCCCTTGGTTTTTTTTCTGGGTAGCTGTGACCCACATACAGATGTTCCCAACCTCAAATTGAGGATGCTCTTTAAAACTGATGTTTCGGTGTGTTGAATTTGGGGGCATTTGTATGGGAGTCAGACTTGGCCAAAACAAGATTTATTTCCAGTTATAAGAGGGAAAACACGTGAAATCCGTAATGTCGACACGTGACGTGGTGGGTCTTTAAAGTTTGTAGGGGGAGCACCAGCCATTTAGAGAAAGCACAGTCACCAATTCTAACCTAGCTGAAGAAAATGTATCGGCCTATTCATATTAATTAAATCACTTATAAGACCATTGATAGACTATATCAAAGATTATCCTTTATAAATATGAACGATAAGATGTCACAGAACTAAACAAGCGCGAAATCGCAATAGTTTGTGGCACGCGGTCTATTTTTACCACTCCAATCATGAGTCACCTCCCCTGGCTTTTCAATAATTTTAATCTGTAAACCAGAATGTTATCTCTGCACCATTTCGTAACTTTTTATATATTTTGGAAAACATTTAAAACTATGTATCCTACTTATGCTCATCAAAAGAAGCACCGCATACTCGTCGTGTCTGTTGTAGTGTCTGTATTACGTATGTTTATTATTTTGTATGCTTTTAAAATACATCATTTTAAAGAGCGGCCTCAATTTGAAGTGTAGCCTCGATTTGAAGTTCGACAATTTTGTCAAAATGTGCGACAATTTTGGACAGACCGACAGACCGACAGATCGACCGACAAAGTGAGTTATAGGTTTGTGGCTTGAGCCACAAACAAAAATACCCATAACTCACAATTGACCAAAAAAGGAAGAGATTTGTGACTTTCCAAGCCTGTAGTGAGAATCTAGCCCAGCGACTTAATGTCCCTTTCGTGGTGCTGGGTGACATATAGAAGCCCTTATGGGAAGAATAGTGCAAAAGAAGCATTACCCCCCAAAAATATATGAGGTGCACAGACCTGCATTATATGGCCACATTATCGATGGACATATTCTGGTCATTCGAAGAAACATCACCATCCGTTCATGATACAGTTCACAAGAAACTGTCCTTTACGTGTAACGAGAGTAGGGACATTAATGCTTTGATAAAACTTTTCTGTGTCCAATGTCTGTATTTGTGAACCTCAGAAACAAAACCAGTTAACGTTAACTTTATTAAATGTTCCGTGAGTAAAGTTGAAGTAAACTGAGTTTGTTTCTGAGGTTCACAAATACAGACATTGGACACAAAAAAGTTTGATCAAAGCAAACTATTCTGCATTTCAAATGCACCAACTTTTTAGTCCTTCAGATTAGGGGAACGGCGCTCAGCTTATAACTGAGATTTATACTCATTCTATTTTTGTTATCCTTATTTGGGATATCATCTAAGTAGTTGGCCCTCCCTAGTCATGTCTATTATCTTTTCAAATTATAATTTGAGAACATTATTATCTTCGTCATTTTACATAAGATTGGTGCTGGTTTGCTTTTATCGTGGACTTTCAATCTGGTGTAAAGAGGACAACCATTCTCTTGTAAAAAGTCTTCTAGCTCAGCTTGAACGTTCACTGGACATGCTTTGCAGGCCGACATGCAGACTGAAGAGACTTTCACAAGACGAAACAGCTGTCTTTGCATAGGCATTGTCTATCTCCCCCCCCCCCCCCCCCCCCCCCCCCCCCTTGAAAAAAAAGTAAATCAGCACATTATTTTCTTCTTATTTTCTTCTTTTCAGAACACAGAACAAATCGCAAAGTTGTAGTAAACTGAGTTTGTTTCTGAGGTTCACAAATACAGACATTGGACACACAAAAAGTGTTATCAAGGCAACCTAAATATATATATATATATATATATATATATATATATATATATATATATATATATATATATATATATATATATATATATATATATCACAACCCACTTCAACAGTCCACATCATTCCCTTGCAAACATCAGATGCGTGCCTATCGAAAAGGTCCACTGCAACACAAAGCAAAAAAGACTCCAACGTGAGACGTTATGGATCTCAAAAATCCAGACGCTCTACCCACTGGGACTGAATGCCTTGCCATGATGCCACGATCTGTTCGTCCTTGACTGCGCTATGAGCGCCTGGCTCCCCATTTAAAGACTTTAAACATATTTGGACAATATGCACGCTCGCGCGCGCGCGCGTTTATGTGTGTGTGTACGTGTGTGTGTTTGTGCATGTGTGTGTGTGTGCTTGTGCGTGTGTGTGTGTATGTGTGCGTGCGCATGTGTGTGTGTGTGTGTGTGCGCGCGCGTTCGTGAATGTGTGGGTATTCATTGCGTGCATTGATTTGTGTGTATGTGTGTGTGTGTGTGTGTGTGTGTGTGTGTGTGTGTGTGTGTGCACGTGCGTTTGTGTGTACGCACATGCGAGTATGTGTGTGTGTGTGTGTGTGTGTGTGTGTGTGTGTGTGTGTGTGTGTGTGTATGTGTGTATGCATGTGTGTGTGTTTGTGTGTGTGTGTGTGTGTGTGTGTGTATGTGTGAGTGTATGTGTATGTGGAGGGGTATAGGTTACTAATAACATAAAATCTTGATATTGACTTTTCATTCATAAATTATCTGTCTGTCATTCATTAGCCACTCATTAAAAAATGATATGCAACCTATGACGTCCTTTTACATAGCATACGTCATTTTTATTTTTTCATCATAGGGTTTGTCATTGCTGTTCTTTAACATCATCGATTGCGTCTTTTCATACACCTAGTAACCATTCTCTTTTGATTTCTTAACTTTCTCCTATTGGTCAATGGCTGAGGAGAAGGCTTTCAATTTCATTAACTAACAATACAGCCGAACATATCTTCATTTTCATAAAAAAGGCTTGTTGTTTTGTGTTCTTTTTTTTATCATATCTATTTACTGAACTGGGCCATCTGCCCATGTCAAACGGAACAGTGCGGTAGGGGCGATACAAAAAGAAGGAAAATAACATAAATCAAAGTAATTTCAGAATAGGCCGAAAAAAATCATGCAAAATTTGGCTAGCAATATACCAGAAACTGTTGAAAACATTACTCACTAAAACAGTCGATAAATATATCGCATTCCTCCCCCCCATCCCACTACCCTCCCCCTTTGTTTTTTACAGATTCACGCAGAAGAGAGAGAGAGAGAGAGAGAGAGAGAGAGAGAGAGAGAGAGAGAGAGAGAGAGAGAGAGAGAGTGAGAGAGAGAGAGAGAGAGAGAGAGAACGAAAACAAAATTTTATTTAACCAGTAGGGAGACATTTGATAAGCATGACAGCTTTTTTCCACCCAGCCCTGGGGAAAAATAGAACATTCAATAACAAAGCTAACTAACGCATGCACAAAAGTGAAAAGGCAAATGTCTTACAAAAAAAAGGAAGAAAGGCTTGGGGTAATGAGAGGTGAGGGGGGAGGGGGGGGGGGGATAAGGAGGGGGAATAAACTTAGGGGAGGGCATACTGAAGCAAGTCACAACACACATCACACATGAGTAATAATAGTAAAACATAGAAGAGAAAGAAGAAACACAAAAACATACATTTGATCTTTAAGATTTTGAAATATAATATTTTGATACGCTTTATTTTTTAAAGAATTCATGCCAGCTATTTAATGTAAATCAGACGATATAGAGTTCCACCCGAGTAAGTTAAACTTTTTAAACAAAATATCAATTCTGGGTTTTTGGACAAGAATACTGTTTGTATATCTAGACTGGTTGAGCGGAAATCGCTTGATTAACTCCTTGACTGCCACCAACGTAGTATGTACTGATGTCATCAGACGAAGAGGAATAACCCTGTTACGCTGGCTTTTGCTCTTGCACAGTCAAGAGATCTATATCTCCACACCATGTTTCCCAGATTGTCTCTATCAGTTGTCTTTTTCATGGCATGATTTGCCCAATGATTATTTATTTAATTTTCTCTGGCAGTCAAGGGGTTAAGGTTGCAGGTGCTAAACCGTTTATAATTATGTGCGTCATGAGGGTTTTATTATACTGAAGCTTATCTGTGAAAGGAAGAATATTTCGTGAGACGTGTTAAGGAAGACGATTTCAAAAGAACTGTTTTTGGAGCTCGTTTATGAACACTTATCAACGGCTTTAGGGTGTTAGCACTACTTGAATGTATCAAAGAGAGCTGATGCATAATTTGTGTAAGACATGATGCATGCGTGGAAGAAATGCTTACGTGCATCAATATTAAGAACCTTCTTTATCTTAGAGAGTTAGAAAAGTTTTGGGGATACTCGTTTGGTTAAGCTACTAATATGGGAGGATCAAGTAAGGATGTTATCTACAGTAATCCCTAAAACGTTATGTGCGTTGACTTCGTCTACAGGCTTATTGCGATTACTATATATTGGGGGAATAGTACTTGTCGCTTTTGCCGTGACGTTACAATCATATACTTAGGTTGGTTTTATTTTAATAATTTAATGCCATATGATTAACTTCTGTCCAGTCAAGTAGCTGATCTACACTTTCTTGAGAGTTGAGAGAGAGAGAGAGAGAGAGAGAGAGAGAGAGAGAGAGAGAGAGAGAGAGAGAGAGAGAGAGAGAGAGAGAGAGAGAGAGAGAGAGAGAGAGAGAGTTGAGTAGACGAAACTCAGACTTCATCATCAGATTTGGACAGATGGCCCAAACATGATTAGCTCCCTTTACTTAAACATTATATTGGAACGAAACGTCGAAACCCACGGCTTCCTCTAGTTGATTGGTCGTTACGAAAAAGGGCAAGGGGAAACAATCTGATAGAAATTGCCTCCCCTGGTTAATAATTACTTCTCCATTAGTTTAACCGAGGAATGCACGTTTAATGTGCCCCTTCACCTCTCACACGTGTATCAAACGGACTGGTGATCAAAATCTCTCTCTCTCTCTCTCTCTCTCTCTCTCTCTCTCTCTCTCTCTCTCTCTCTCTCTCTCTCTCTCTCTCTCTCTCTCTCTCTCTCTCTCTCTCTCTCTCTCTCTCTCTCTCTCTCTCTCTCTCTCTCTCTCATTCGCTATGCAATTCGACAGAGAAATGTGATTGAGAATTTAGACAAATAATAAGTTGTGAGAATGTTCTTATGTAGAGAAGAAAATAAAATATATCTACATATAGTGTTGTTAACAGATGTTGGCTTGCCTAGTATACGTTTGGTGTGATCAAGCTTCGCTCACCAACATGATAGTATGTCTTCATAATGATATTGTTATCTAAGTGAGATGTTAAGTAAATATCGTATGATGTTTTTTGTTCCTTGACTCTGTTTCTTGGGGCTAGTGGCCTAAAGAAAATAAACCTTTGTTTATTGTTCATTGTTCGTTCTCTCCATCGGAAAACTTTGCCAGACACTCGTCATTTTGCTCTTTACTTGCATTTAGAATGACATTTTCAAATTAAGCTGGAGGTTTTCTGCCCCCCCCCCCCCCCTCTTGTATGTCTCTGTTCTTTCTATTTGAATGCTTAGTCTTCCCGTCTGTCTTTATGTCTGTGTCTGTCTGCTGTCTGTCTGTCTGTATGGATGTATGTATGTGTTCTTTGATTTAACGTATGCTCACTTAAAAGTGATATTAGACATATGTATGTATGTGTGTATGTATGTACATTCAGGAAATAACAACAAAGACGATGATGTCGTTTAAAACACTTGTATTACGTTCTTATACTTGTATATCTTATGTAAAATGAACAAAATACGTATTACTTGTTTTAAACGACATCATCGACTTTGTTGTTATTTCCTGAATGTATTGTGTCCTACCTCAAAGCTCGTCTGCAAGGAGTGGTGCCAAACGTTGTGAAAGTATGATTTTACTATATGTATGTATGTATGTATGTATGTATGTAATATAATTCTAGAAAACTTTGTTGTCCCTATGTCTTTGATGCGAACATTTAAAATCAAAACAGTTCAAATAACTTGGTGTTTGATTATGTTCTTTTAAAAAAAAAGAGAAAAAAAAGAGAGAGCTTAGTTTGTCCTCCTTATTAGGGAGGCAATGGCAGAACCCAAGCCGAGGACAGCTGTTTCGACTCTAGGGAGTCTCATCAGCTCAGCACTGGATGGGGTCTTAACCTACCAAGGTGGAACTACTCTCCCTTCAACAAGAAGATTGTTCCACAAATGGAATGTCAGACAGACAGCAGACTGACACAGACCTAGAGTCGAAACAGCTGTCCTCGGCTTGGGTTCTGCCATTGCCTCCCTAATAAGGAGGAAAAACTAAGCTAGTACTCTTTTTTTGTAAAGAACATAATCAAACACCAAGTTATTTTAAATGCTTTTGATTTTAAATGCTCGCATCAAAGACATAGGGACAAAAACGTTTTCTAGATTTCTATTATCATTGCATTTCAAGTGCTCTAACTTTTGAGTCCCGTAGGCTGGGTAACCCAGCAGTATACTGAATTTTGTTTATACCTACCTATGTATGTATGTATGTATGTATGTATGTATGTATGTATGTATGTATGTATGTATGTATGTAT
>CM065692.1:53730420-53752920 GCA_017654935.2 Phymorhynchus buccinoides
TAGAAATGAAACCGTCAAATCGGCGATTCCTCCTTTGCGGAGGGGCTGGAAGTCAAGTTATTTGAGAGAAAGAGAAGGCATGTGGCTTCTCTTTTCTAATGGCCGCCTGAGTTTAGACCAAATCGTTTGCAAGGAACTTCCACAATACAAGCATTTTTATTTTTATTTTTTAAAATTTATACAGTTTGCCTAAAGTAGTTTCGCTCACAACAAAGAAAATAGCTCCAATTGTTTTTGTACTGCACTACAAAGAAGAAAAACCTTCAACCAAAATGTGTGGCCTCCATCCACCCCATCCAAAATGGCTTCTCTCTCCGGCATCTCCGCCAAGGAGGAATCGCCGTTTTGACGGTTTGATTTCTAGGAAACCAGAGGAAAGTGAGTGTTCTGATCCTTGAAAAGGCTGTCTTTCTCGTGATCTGGACGTGTTTCTTGCAAAAACTCATCCGTCAGGGTCCACCTTTAAGTCTCTGTCTGGTATGGCAGCCTGTACGCCTGCCCATTTCAGTTTCTGTCTCTGTCATTGTCTCCGTCTCTCTCTCTCTCTCTCTCTCTCCTCTCTCGTCTCTCTCTCTCTCTCTCTCTCTCTCTATCTCTTTTCTCTCTATCTCTATCTCTAACTCTCTATCTCTCTCTCCGTCTCTCTCTCTCTCCTCTCTCTCTCTCTCTCTCTCTCTCTCTTCTCTCTCTCTCTCTCTCTCTCTCTCCCTCCCTCTCTCTCTCTCTCTCTCTCCCCCCTCTCTCCCCCCTCTCTCTCTCTCTCTCTCTCTCTCTCTCTCTCTCTCTCTCTCTCTCTCTCTCTCTCTCTCTCTCCCCCCCCCTTTTGTGAAACGATTCAACAGTAGCAGGTCCAACAAACCTCAAATAGCTCAACGAATGAACTAGTGAGGCTAAGAGAGGAGATAACGAAATTGAACAAAGGGGGATAACTATCTTTTTAATTACCCCCCCTCCACCAACGGTGACTACGATACCAACCACATAGCAATGAGTGGATCAGAGCCAATGGGAACCAAACAAAGCTTTTGCGTCCCTTGCTTTGCTGGAGGGGAGCTAGTTAGAAAGAGTGTTATTCCCCTTTGTGCAATCTCAAATAGTTCAGTACAAAACTGATGTTCCTGTCAATTTGTATTGACTTGAGCTCAATTCACTGCCTTTTGGGGGGTTTATATTATGTGCTAAATTATACATGCTATCACATTACGAGACATGTTTGCACTTATTTCGTTCGGACTTGCTGTTATTATGAATTGTTTGAAACGTCCACAAATTCGACCACTTAATCTAAAAAAGTTTTTTTTATAGATTAATTAGATAGGTGTTTTTATATTTAATACTTTTTGCTTTTTTTCGAAAACATAATAACATGTAAAGGAAAGAAACATAAACCATAAAAGAGTGAGAATAAATCAAATAAATCATCAATCATTTATAATCAAACATGTACTATCTTGTACACACATATCTAAGTAAATAAGCATAACAAATAAACCTAGCAACAACAACAAAAAAATACAATTATAGGAAAGATGAGAGAGAGACAGAAAAAGAAAGAGAGGGAAATAGTACATTACTGGTTTCTACTTCACCCATATCGTTTGTGTATATCATGTAAGGTAATGTGTATCTATGTATGGTCATTCTCAATGACAGGTAAATATAAAGACCATTTTTGCTCGGACTGTGTAAGCGATCCATTTATAATAGCAATATAGCGATCAATCTTATATCTATCTTTAAGCAAAGTAATGAATGTAAGCAATCTTGGAAGTGCGTTTTGTAGTTTACATTTGTATAAATAAAATTTTGCAAATAAAATAATGAAATCTATAACCGCGTCCGCGAATACATTTTGTTTTGTGCCAAACAAGACCAGTTCTTTTTCTGATCTTAAGTTTGACAAGGCAAACACTTCTGTGCAACACAATCCTGCAAGTCTAACCAAAACGTACGTACGACATCATAATCAAATAGCATATGACAAATGGTCTGTTCAGTTTGTTCACAAACGTTGCATACAGACGAGTCGACTATTCGACGCAAGAACAAGAATCGTTGGGTTGGGAGTAGTCTGTGGAGTAATCTTAGCTGGAACCATCTGAGTTGTTCATCACCAGATATTTTATAAGGAGTTGAAAGATTCTTCTTCCAATTCAAGTTTTCAAACAAATAGTTCCATTTAGGGATAGCAGTTGGTGAGCCCATTTCATTATCATTAAGGATTGTCTGAATGAATTTGCTACCTTTCTTGATGTAAACCCAAGTTTTATTTCCTGTTAGCTTATACCTCTGAATTATTGTTATGCTTAGCTTCTGACAGTAGGCTCGTATTGCATTCAAAATACCTTGGTAAGTTAGACAGTTTATATTAATATCAGGAAAAGTATTTACAAATTCGTCAAAAATCATGAAAGAGCCATTAACGTTAACTAACTGACTAAAAAAGAAAATACCATGGTCGCATAATTCTTTCAAACATATAAATTTTCCATCTCTTAATATATGTGTATTGTAATGAATACACTCTCCTATAAAATTGTAATGGGACACATTTAAAATACAGTTTTCTATAGTGTTTAATTACATCTTTCCAGAATGGATTTTCTGTTTCATTAATCACTACAGTAGCATATTGGACTCCAAAATTGGATACATTTGTTAAAAGAGGGAACATGTTAAATGTAAAATATTTCCATTCAGAGTCATCTAATAGTCTTTTTAAGCAATTAATCTTCATCGCAGATATGAAAGCTCTTACATTTACCATTCTAAGTCCTCCATTATATTGTTTGAAGATTATGCTCTTCTTAATATTACTTTGTTTGTCGTTCCACAGAAATGACAATAGCTCCTTTTCTAAGGTACTAACAAATTCTTCGGATGGATCTGGCAAGTTTATTAGCAAATGTACAATTTTGGAAATGACTAAAGTCTTGATTACAGTTATTTTGCCAAAAGGTGTCAATTGTCGTTTTTTCAAAGTATTTAAGATTCTTTTCATATTTTCTAGCTTATCTTCAAAATTATTTTTTGTTATGGAATTTACATCAGTTGAAAATAAAATTCCTAAAATTTTGAATGTGCCAGGGTCCCAAATGAAATTTTTATATCTCATAAATCTTACACTGGAATTTGTCATACTCCCAATCCAAATTACTTGACTTTTGCCAAAGTTAATCTTAAGGCCAGAGATTTCAGCAAATTTAGGACAAAGTAAAAAACAGGCGTTTGTAATATGAATTGTCGCTGCCATTATAAACATAGAGATGTTCATCCGCCAAACGGGGACAACAAACTTCCTTATTTCGAATCTTATGCCTTTGATGTTTGGATTCCGCGGATCATAAGCAACAAAATCTCCGCACCAATCAGGTAATAAAGATAAGGAGATGACGGATCCCCGTCTCACACCCTTTTTAAGCAAACCATGAGAAATACTGACCATTTATGGAAACACATGCTTACTATATCAGAGTAAAAAAACACTCACCCATTGTATCATATCCGGCCACAAAATTAAAGAAACTGTAGCCATTTGTTCAAAAAACGACACGAAAACACTGTCATAAGGCCTTTTCAAAAATCAACTGCAAAACAGCATACCAGGGGGTATTATGTTCTTTTTCTGATTTAATGTCTTTTCAGTTGAACATGTTCAAATGATATTTGAAACCAGTTAACCTGTTCCGGTCTGCCTTTGTGGTGATTAAACCCACACCGGCATATATAAATCGTTCACGCGAGGCGTGCGCCGACATTCTCATCGCTGCTGGTGAGATGAGACGTTTTCATTCAATCGTTCTTTTTTTCCATGTTGCTCCGAGCCACTGCGAGTCAGAACTTCGCAGCGACTAGGCTAGCAGGTCTACACCGATCCTTGAGATTCAGTAGCTTTCCCTTTAAGCTACTGGCCCAAACATTATTTGCTTGCCATCCCGTTTATTTCCCGTGGTTTTGTCCCCTTCCAAATGGCCTGTGAACGAACTGTGAGCCGGCTGCAGAAAATAATAATGAAGTGGAGGCAGATTTATGGCACACTCCTCGTCACCATCTGCCCTACAACAGCATGTAACTGGCCAGTGGGGATGGACGAGAGAGAGAGAGAGAGAGAGAGGATAGAGAGAGAGGAGATAGAAGAGAGAAGATGAGTAGTAGATATTTATAAGAATCTAGGCATAGCTGATGGCATTATAAACGTTTGAAGTGAGGGAGAGAGGAGAAAGGAAGAGATTAGAGAGAGAAGCGAGAGAGACAGAGAGAGAGAGAGAGGAATGAGAGACAGATAGATAGAGCAGACTGACACTCAGAGAGAGGGAGAGAGAGAGAGAGAGAGGAGAGAGAGAGAGAGAAGAGAAGAGAGAGAGAGAGAGAGAGAGAGGAAGGAGACTCATACATACATACCTACAGACAATCAGAGAGAAGAGAGAGAGATAGAGAGAGAGAGAGAGAGAGAGAGGAGAGAGAAGAGAGAGAGAGAGAGAGATGCCAAACAAATAATGAACTTTGAGATGGAGGGTCCGAATACATGAGTGGGGTGTTTAAGTAATCAATGGACTATCGTTAATGGATACAACTAAAAAAGAAAACAAGAAGTGCCTTTTGCCGTATATGAACTCGGAACCATTTGGCATGAGAGACAGACACTCACAATGAGCTATCGAGGGCTTGGGACTGTTGATGACTTTATTTACTCTGTGTGCCTATTGAACTAGACTATAACCCTCTAATCTAAAATTTTGTCTGTTTGTTATCTGTTTGCAGCGGTGTTTTTAAGTATATTAATTATTCAAATGATTATTGTTTAAAAGCCTGCATAACTTCTATGTGTATGCAAGTTATGACAATGACTCCTTCTATTTCCCGATAAAATGCCTAAAGTTAAAGTTTGAGAATGGACCACGGACGACAAACTACACACACACACACACACGCTCGACACGCACGCACGCACGCACGCACGCAAGTGTGTGAACCTCACGACACGCTTAACTGGCTCACGCACCAGCCATACACACACATATTCACCCGTGCTGTACCCACAACACACACACGCACCACACCCGAACACTATCATCTACAGAACCCACTACTGCTGCGACACGCTCTCCAGGGGAAGCACCCCACATTTCTCAGAAAAAGAAAAAGAAAAAAACGAGGGTTCAGGAGGAAAGTGGAGGACAGAGTTATAGACAGACAGACAGACAGACAGACAGACAGAGAGGTACGGATAGAGAACGGGGACTTAAAAGATAGAGAGAAGAAAGAGATAAAGTGGTTTTTGATACACAGAGTACGTATCCGATCTGCATCAGCTGTTGCAATATGTTACCTTTGAGAGACACACATCGGCTTGGGGGACACGCATGCATATGGATTGCTTCAAGCGTAACAATAACATATGGATTCTATTTCATGTGGGTTTTAAGCATGAGTTTCTCTGTTTATCCTTTGAAGACTAAGTCCTGTAGGTAATTGACATTGTGTGTGTAGTGTGTGTTTGGGGGGGGGGGGGTTAGAAAAAGAGAGGGAGAGGATAGAGAGAGAAGAGAGAGAGATGGAGAGGAGAGAGATAGAGAGAGAGAGAGAGAGAGAGTGAGAGAGAGAGCGTGATATAGAACTGAGAGAGATAGAGAAGAGAGAGAGAGGAGAGAGAGCGAGATGAGAGAGAGAGAGAGAGAGAGAGAGAGAGAGAGAGAGGAGAGAGAGGCTAGAGAGAGAGAGAGAAGAGAGAGAGAGAGAGAGAGAGAGAGAGAGAGAGAGAGGGAGAGAAGAAGAGAGCGAGAGAGAGGAGAGAGAGAGAGAGAGGAGAGAGAGAGAGAGAGACGGACACGGACACTGGTTTATTGTCATTACCCGGGTGTCCTTTTGACATGGGGTGGGGGGGCATAGCATATTATATATTTGTGGTTCGTTCACAATCAATGAACCAAATCAAATATCACAAAATTGACATCAAGAAGATAACAAACCCCGCTACTGCCTTGTCACTGCTTCAAAACAAGTACAAAAGCGAATGACATTTTCAGAATGAGAAACAAAAAGGTGGACAAAACCAAAATACAAATTGATTTCTCTCGACATCGGCTAATTACTAAACCAACATACGGCATGCAATTTCTCAACACAATAGTTATGTAGAAAATGAAATATTACGTTGTCTACTCGTTGCAAAGTCTTTAATTTTAGTCCTTCTGAAATGTGTTTGGAGAGAGAGAGAGAGAGATAGGAGAGAGAGAGAGATAGAGAGAGAGAGAGAGGAGAGAGAGAAGAGAGAGAGAGGGAGAGGAGAGAGAGAGAGAGAGAGATAGATAGAGAGAGAGAGAGAGAGAGAGAGAGGATCGAGGAGAGAGATAGAGAGAGAGAGGCGAGAGAGGGAGAGAGAGAGAGAGGGAGAGGGTGAGACAGAGAGAGAGGAGATAACATATCGATAGATAGATAGATAGATAGATAGATAGATTAGAGAGAGAGAGAGAGAAGAGAGAGAGAGAGAGAGAGAGAGAGAAGGAGGAGAGAGAGAGAGAGAGAGTGAGAGAGAGACATTGAGAGAGAGCCATGTTAAAGTTCTGTCTCTCTCTTTTTGTATTATACTATCTCTCTCTCTTCGTCCTAATCTTCAATAATCTGACTCCAAGCCATCTCTCTCTCTACTCCTACCTTCCAAACTCTCTACTCTGCTAGTCTAGTAAGTGCCACTCAAAACCGCTCCGAACTCTATACTGGGTGGGTGATACTCTCTCTGGTGATACCAAGGAGTCTACAACTTATCTGAAAGCCTGTGCGCTCACAGCGGTAGCTATCCAAAGAGTGTATGGAAACCAACAGTTAATTACCAGAGACCGGGGAGAAAAAACAAACAATGTGTTCATGAAAGATAAATCAGGGAAGTGAATGACACACACACAAAAAATGAATTGCGTTTAAGAGACCGGGTAATCTTGATTCAATTTCAAGTGTAGTGGATGTTTATGACATTGTGTGGTTTTGGGGGATGAAATCATTCATTATTATTTGAAAGTCAAATTTATTGTTGCCTTTCAAAAAAGAAAAAAAGAGAGATGATCTGCAACCAGCAGACATGTTATTTGATTAATTCAAATAAATGTGCCTCTGGTTTGAAAGCGACCAAAAAAGACAGAATAAGAGTCATGCGAGTCTCTCCCTTCTCTCTCCCCCCTCCCCTCTCTCTCTCTCTCTCTCTCTCTCTCCTCTCTCTCAGACTCTCTCTCCTCTCTCTCTCTCTCTCTCCCCTCTCTCCCTCTCTACCTCTCTCCTCTCTCTGAGATCTCTCTCTCTCTCTCTCCCTCTCTCTCTCTCCCCTTCTCTCTCTATCTCCCTCTCCCCTCTCTCTATCTCTCTCTCCCTCTCTCTCTCTCTTATCGCCCTCTCTCTCTCTCTCTCACTCCTCTGTGTGTCCCCTCCTCTCTCTCTACCTCTCTCTCTCTCCCTCTCCCTCTCGATCTCTCCCTTCTCTCTCTCTCCCTCCCTCTCTCTCTCTCTCCCTCTCTCTCCTCCCTCCTTCTCTCCTCTCTCTCTCTCTCTCTATCTCTCTCTCTCTCTATCTCTCTTACTTACACACACACACTCTCTCTCTCGCTCTCTCTATCTCTCTCCCTCTCTCCTTCTCTCTTCTTCTCCTCTCCCCCCCTCCCTCTCTCTCTCTCTCTCTTGGTCTCCTCTCTCTATCTCTCTCTCTCTCTGTTCTCTCTGTCGGCCTGACTTCTGTCAGCCTTTACTGTCGCTTTCTGATCAATGCATTCCAGCGAATGACGCCCACATTCGTTACGATTAATTTGTCTTTATGTCCATCGAACCTCATTTAATTATTTTTCTCATCTGCACGCTGTGTGTTTTTACACAGTGATCATACAGTATAATTCATAATTCATTACAACAACAACAACAACAACAACAACAAACAAAAGCGCTACACTTGAATGACAGGATGCTTATGAAAGAAAATGGCATAGCTTCCTATTTGAATACGTCAAGAGAGGATTTTAGCATTTTTATTGGGTGTATAATTATTATAATCACATAGACTTATCTCTGTGAATTCGGGCTGCTTTCACCCGGCGAGACGTCGCCGCAAGTGCAGCGCCTACCAATTTATTTGTTTGTTTTGTTTTGGGGGGGAGGTGGGTGGGGATGGGGGTGGGGGGGGGGGGGGTGTGGACTGGGTGAGCTAGGCAAGGGGGTGGGGACAGACTTGCATACCTATCTAGCACAAGGATCTAATGTCTGTCTATCTGACAGCCTGTCTCCATCTCTGAGAGCCCCGCCCCCCCCCCCCCATCCCCCAAACAACAACAACAAAATGAATGACCATCACAAAAGTACGCACACATAGACGGTCGCATTTACACCTTTCGACACCAATACGTGTAGTCAGACAAGAGAGGAGGAAGAGAGAGAGAGAGATGACGAGGATGAGAGGAGAGAGTCCCCAGGAGAGAGAGGATGAGAGATGAGACCGAGAGAGGAGAGAGAGAGAGAGATGAGTACGGGAGCGGAGAGAGAGAAGAGAGCCCGATGAGCTGAGACGGGAGAGAGAGAGAGATGAGAGAGAGATCGAATACGAAATACGAATACGAATGGTTTTTTTTGGAATGAGTGTAAACATTTCATAAGCTTTCGCTTCTTTACAACATGCCCTCAAGGAGGAAAAAAACAGAACCATGAGAGCTATCAAATAACAAGATAAACAAGAGACACATGCAAATAAGCAAAAATGGGGAAAAACATCATTAAATTTATCAAGATCAAGCAAAAATACAAACATCATTTAACAAAATTCAAAGATCATAGACCACACCACATACATTACACACACACACAAACACACACACACAGAAACACACACACACACACACACACGCACAGTACACATTACACACACACACACACACACTACACTACACTACACACACACCCGTCACACACACACACACACACTGACACACGACACAGAGACGTCAGAAGTACACAGACACACCAGACACACACACACAGAGACACTCTAAGTACAGAAATAGAAAATACATCCACAGAGTTACTTAATCCGCGGCGTACAGGAAGCAAAAACATTGTAGCAAGTACTGCTCATAATTAATGCATTCATGTACAAATTACTTGAGAGAGAGAGAGAGAGAGAGTCGAGAGAGAGAGAGAGAGAGAGAGAGAGAGAGAGAGAGAGAGAGATGAGAGAGAGAGAGAGAGAGAGAGACTGGACACTGGACACTGGGACACTGGGACACCCGAAAACTTTTTTTGACAAGGATAAATATTTAGCGCGATGCCTATTCTTACAATCTAGAGAAAGAGAGAGAGAGAGAGAATGAGAGAGATGGAGAGAGAGAGAGGAGAGAGAGAGAGAGAGGGAGAGAGGGCAGGTGAAAACGATGAGAGAGCAGAGAGGCGAGGAGAGAGAGACAGAGAGAACAATGAGGGAACAGAGGATGATGAACAATGAAACAAATTGCTTAATGATTAGGCCTTTGGCCCAGTATCACTGGAGGTGAGATACAAAAAAATGACAGGAAAAAAATGTAGTTGTCATAAATTAAAAAATATGACATAATACACAAAGACATGAAGATTTGAGAGAGAGAGAGAGAGAGAGAAGAGAGAGAGAGAGAGACCGGAGAGGAGAGAGACCGAGGCGGAGAGAGAGACAGAGATAGAGAGAGAGAGGAGCAGGAGCAGAGTGATACAGAGAACAACAATGAAGAGAGAGGAAATAGCTTAATGATTAGGCCTTTTGCCCATATCACTGGAGGTGAGTAGTACTGACGAGTGACAGGAAATTAATTGTAGTTGATAAATTAAAATGTTAATGAGATAATACACAAAGATACATGAAGAGAGAGAGTGAGAGAGAGAGAGGAAGAGCAGAGAGAGTTCAGAGAAGAGAGCGAGAGAGAGAGAGAGAGAGAGAGAGAGAGAGAGAGTTTGAGAGCGAGAGGTGACAAGAGAGAGCGAGAATGTTAGAGAGAGAGAGAGAGAGAGAGAGAGAGAGAGAGAGAGAGAGAGAGAGAGAGAGAGAGAGAGAGAGAGAAAGAAAGAGAGAACTCCGAACTGATAACTGTTTTATTGATTTAGAACACAGGCCCTATCATGTCATGGCAAGAATAACATGGCTAATAATCAAATGTATAAACAAAGAAATGTATAATCAAATAAATAAATGCTACTTCAAGACATACACTTTAACATAAATTATTACGTATCTACATGCATACATACATAGGCCTACATAGTTACATATATGCTTATACACAACATACATACATGCACGCATAAACTCTCACACTTGCAAATACACATGCACGATATCCTGACCTTCACACATAGCCCAGAAACTCTCACTCACACATTCATACAAACACGCGCGAGGGCGCGCGCACACACACATGTATAAACATACACCTAAACACACAAACACATACACACATGCGCGCACGCACGCACACCACACACACACTTTAAACATTCCCGCGCGCACACACATAATATATATAGAGAGAGAGAGAGAGAGAGAGAGAGAGAGAGAGAGAGAGAGAGAGAGAGAGAGAGAGAGAGAGAGAGAGAGAGAGAGAGAGAGAGAGAGAGAGGGGGGGGGGGGGGGCAAACAAACACTAACACAAAAAGAGAAAGAGGCAAAGACTTTATTAATCTGAACACAATCATTTTGTTGGAATATGATTATCTTGGAAATAACGGCTACGTAAGAACGGAGCTTGTATATTGATTTGCTTAAAACAAATAAAAGTTAAAAAAAACCCACCATGGACTCGTTTCGTTCGCTTATAAGTAATTTTGCTTTTTGGTTCTTTGACGATAAAGTCACGAAAATACGTACCACGCTTCAGATATCCCGCGCGTGTCTAGTACGTCACGTCATATTTGAGTTGTCTTCTTTTGTAAAACAAACAAAAAACAAAAAACAAAAATTCAACGTTCGCAACAGAATGTGAAATGGTGAAATGTCAGCGTTAAAAGTTGTCAAGTGTTAAGTGCAAAGCGTCAACTCTCTCTCTCTCTCTCTCTCTCTCTCTCTCTCTCTCTCTCTCTCTCTCTCTCTCTCTCTCTCTCTCTCTCTCTCTCTCTCTCTCTCTCTCTCTCTCTCTCTCTCTCTCTCTCTCTCTCTCTCTCTCTCTCTCTCTCTCTCTCTCTCTCTCTCTCTCACAACTATGTCTTAAAAGACCTTGCTATGAGTATATTGTTGCAACATTTGTTACTCTATAGAACCTTCTAGTCGGAATTCACGGTTTTGCGTATTGATGTTTATTAGACATGCAGGTTTAAGATGTACACGGATCTGGCAGAGTGTGTGGAGGAATAACAGTTTCTGGTATATTGCTTGCCAAATTTTGCATGATTTTTTCGGCGTATTCTATGTTATTTTTCTTATTTCTTATCGCCCCTACCCCACTGTTCCGTTTGACATGGGCAGATGGCCCAGTTCATTAAATCGTTGTTCTTGTTCTTGTTCTTGTTCTCTCTCTCTCTCTCTCTCTCTCTCTCTCTCTCTCTCTCTCTCTCTCTCTCTCTCTCTCTCTCTCTCTCTCTCTCTCTCTCTCTCTCTTTGAATCAGCTGCCACTTTTATAATAGCACTTATTTATCCGCAAGTATTACCTAATAATTATGTCCATATTATGTGCATGTTTGATTTTTATCTATGAATGAAAAATGGTGCTTTACGTCCTCTCGGTCTGGAACAGACACATATGGGACATTTGCATATACAAAGATGGTGGGAACAATACTGGAGGCAATCAGTGCAACACCAGTAAAGTCACGATTTTTTAACAATACAGATAATTTATGTGTAGCGGTAACCACGCCTCGGTTAAACCTCATTGGCTATGGTACCGCCACAAATCTGATGGGTTGACTTTTATCTATCATTATGTTAAAACATTTAGTCATATAGCCTGGCACGATGGTACCATGGCGTTCATTCGTGTAATCAATAGTAAATAAAAATGATGCATTTAATGCGCAGGTACTCGTTTGTGCAATTTAAATACCACTATGTCTAGAGGCAACCACAACATTATTTACATGGCGTTTAATAGGTATTAGGTATTATTAGGTACTAGGTATTAGGTACTTTATAGTCACAGAGGCGAAACTGTGAAATTCGGGTTGCTCCCACCTGGAGAGAGCGTCGCAGCCAGAGGCGCGCCACCCATGTTTTATTTATATATTTATTTTTTGCATGCGATGTTTGTTGTGTGACTGATGAGGAAGGAAAGGGGGTGGGGGTGAATGTTGACCAAATGACAACTTTTTCGTTGCCACTGTGATTAACGTGTTCTAAGTGCATGGGCACACGGGACCTCGGTTTATCGTCTCATCCGAAAGACTCCACATTCAGACCGTTAGGCCTAGTGCAAAGTGAGAGGAAAATTCCCCCGTACCCAGGTTCGAACTCGGGTTTACATGACACGAGGCGAACGCGTTACCTCTGTGCTACTCTACGCACATAGTTTATAAACTATGATGGGAAGGGGTAGAAGGAGAAGGAAGGAGGGGAGAAATAAATAGTATGAGAGAGAGAAAGAGACAGACAAACAGACAGACAGACAGACAGGGACATAGATATTCCTTACACGTTATTTTAAAGTCTTATTTTTTTTATTAGGTATTAGGTATTAGGTACTTCATAGTCACAGAGGCGCCTCTGTGAAATTCGGGTTGCTCCCACCTATTGAGACGATGATCACATTACGGTTAAAACACAACATATCCAAAGACGAATGACTTTTGCGTCTTTGCCCATAAGATGGAAACAAATCAAACTAGAGCGTTAAGACGCTAAATCACCAACCGCGCGGCAGCGTTATTCGGCTCCAGTGACCTTGACCTTTGACTCATGACCTTCATTATCGCACTTGGCCTAGATCTTCCCACTACCTACCCGCATGCAAAATAAGATCACCCTAAGTCCATCCGTTCAAACACTAGAGAGGATACATACAAACATACAAACACCACCTCAGACACGAGTGAAAACATTACCAATCCGCTCTCGACGATCACGGTTGGTAATAAACCAGAACAAAGACCAATTGTAATGCAGATACAACAATTATTAACCCATTGACTGCCGTATAACGTATCACATACTGACTTGATGACATCACTGATGACGTCATCAGAAGAAGAGGAATAACTATGATATGTAGGCTTTTGTTGTAACACAGTCAAGAGAGTAATACTACCCATTTTGCCAGATTGGCTCTATCAGTTGTCTTTTTCATGGCATGATTTGTTCAATGAATGTTTCATAATTTGTTTCTGGCACTCAAGGGGTTAATAAAAGTCGATATTTTTTATTTTATTATTATATAATAATAATAATAACAAGTGCAACGCCGAGCGGCTGCAAAGTCCCCTCGCAGCATCGCCGAGGTACTCCGAAATCGGAATGGCGTAAATTTGACCGTAATGTAAAACTAAGTACATCAGTGGATAGCTTGCATCTTGTGCAACAAGTATACCAAATTTGACGATAATAGACTGAACAGTTTTTGATATATAGCCTTGGGGTTCGGACCCGTGATTTGAGCGCGCACGGAAAAAATGCATGACAACTGTGTTATAGACCATTCATCAAGAAATGTTGTGAAAAAAACTGCATTAAAATAGATGCAAAACTTCGCAGGATATTAGCGATTATGTGTTTCGGGGTTTGAACCCCGTAACTGGCGCGACCTTGACCTTAATGTAGAACTAAATACATCAGTGGATAGCTTGCATCTTGGCAAACAAGTATACCAAATTTGATGATGATAGACTGAATAGTTTTTGAGAAAAACGGACGAATAGCCGAACGGACGGAGGCACGCCGGGCGGACACCGGACGGACGGACCACACAAAAACAATAGCTCCCCGAACCTTCGGCTCGGGGACTAATAATAATAATAATAGTACATTTATACAGCGCTTTATATATGGAACGGGAATGTAGAAAAAGAGGCAGGGGAAGGCTGGGTGGGTAGGTAAAGGGAATGGCGCTTTAGCAAAGATTACATTCGAGACGATATATTGCGATATTTATCAAACAGGCGGACAAAGAATGGCGACTGTTACAATACAAATGCCAACAGCGGAACGCCCCTCAAAACGATCAATAATCCTGGCCAAGATTTGTTCGCGTGCTCTATCTTCTATGTAGACCTAGCTCTTGCCAGTGGGCACCGGCTAGTAACATAATTATTATTCATGTCTAACTGTCTTACCCTCGTTTCTCTCTTTTAAAGACCCACTGACCCACCACGATTAAGTTCCTTGGTTGTTTTTTTTTTCCCCTGGGTATCTGTGACCCTCATGCAAATGCCCCCAACTTCAATTTGAGACTGCTCTTTAAAACAGTGTTTCGTTGTCAATGTGGGGGCATTTGCATGGGAGTCAAACCTGGTCAAAAAAAGTTCTTACCTAGCTACAAGAGGGAAAAAACCGTGAAACCCTTGATTTTACACGTGATGTGGTGGGTCTTTAAACTGTAATCCAAACTCTGGAACATCAGAAGTATGTTGCGACAAGACCCTATGACCTGTGTGATTCGAGGTCTATCCGAGTGAGAATGAAAAATGGTGCTTTACGTCCTCTCGGTCTGGAACAGACACATATGGGACATTTGTAGATACAAAGATGGTGGGAACAATACTGGAGGCAATGCCCTGAGGCAGTGCAACTCCAGTAAAGTCCCGATTTTTTTTAGCAATACAGATAGGTGTAGCGGTAACCACGCCTCGGTTAAACTTCATCGGCTATGGTACCGCCACTGCAAGTTAGTATATAAACTATCTGAGCGAAAATAACCAATCAACAGTACTTTTATAGTGTTCGTTTTGTTTGTTTTGATGCTTTTCTTGATGACGTATTGATTGGGATAACTGCTACACAATTATTTGTATGCATCAAAATGAAAGGGGAAAAAAACAAGCAATTTAACAAATTAAAAAACATCCACAGTTGTGTAGGTGTCAGTTTGCGTATCCATAAATGTAGCATGTGAGCGGTTCTTGAATGTGTCTAGCACGTAATGCTAGTCGTCTTGTGGTTTTGTGGTTGTTGTCTGTCTGTCGTTTCCGACAATGACTGCCAGATAGCAGAGGGGGCAAATAATATTCTGGCGGGCTGGGCGATAATTAGTTTATAGAGGAGATGCCTTGCCCAGGGTACATCCCCACTCTCTCGTCCAACGGGATTTTAGGACACAGCTGGGGGGTTGGGGAAGGTCCCCAAAGGCCAAGCCATCCCTTTGGCTGCAGCACCAGAGCCAGTGCAAGGACCCCCTCGTTCCGAGAGTCATATTCTTCCACGAAAGACTAAGCTGTAGCATGATATTCCAATACTGTAGATTATCATTTTATAGTACAGCTCTTACTTACTATTGGCCCTTTCTTCGGGCTAATGCCAACCAGTGATAGAAGCCATTTGAGCAAAGGGCCAGTGTGGTTTAAGCAATTGTTATTAACATACACATATCGCAGAGCTCTCTTGTCATTGACTGTTACATTTCCATAATTAGCTTTGATTAGCAGCCCCAGAAAAGTTAAATATTATGCTGAATTATACAAGTGCCTTAGGTGACTCTCTCTCTCTCTCTCTCTCTCTCTCTCTCTCTCTCTCTCTCTCTCTCTCTCTCTCTCTCTCTCTCTCTCTCTCTCTCTCTCTCTCTCTCTCTCTCTCTCTCTCTCTCTCTCTCTCTCTCTCTCTCTCTCTCTCTTGCGATCAATCTGGCAGTGCTAAGGTCTCAGTCCACATGAGGTCGTAAACTGGACAGTGCGGCGCAGGTCTTCTGCCGTTCCCCACAGCTTGCTGGCGGTTGGCACCTCCTGCAGCCAGATCTGCTCCCTCCGCACCGCCAACAGGGGACAGTCCTGGAGGACATGGTGAACTGTCTGTTCCGCCCCACAGTCACAGGAGCCTGATGGGGTGACGGCAATACGCTTCAGGTGGGCACGTAAGCCACAGTGGCCCGTCCTCAGTCTGAAGATGGTAGTCTGCCCGCTGCGTTGGAGATGCTTGGGTGACAATCTATGGATATAAATTACGCTTATGTCTTATTCCTTCAATCTGTTGTCTGAGTGGCAATCCAAGGGCTAAAAAACAAAAGGTATTACTAATCTTTGCTATTCCTTTATTATGATAGTACCCATTGGCTGCAATATTTGATATTCGATTTATAATAAGAATATTAATATTAAGCGTGCTTTTACCTGGTATGTGAGACTATTGAAAGTGTCCTTATACTCTTGCTAACTTGCTTCTTATTCTTTTTCCTTCTTTGCACTTTCAAATCTCCAGCCTTTTTTTCTTTCTTTATTCCCATCTTCTACAAAGCACTTTTCCTCACTTTTGAAAATTATTGCTTTTTTATCGATTTTCTTCCACTCCTCCCCAACTCAAATGTTCACTATCCGTATAACCTGGAAAGTAATTTTCTTAAAGGTGGACGCTGACGGATGAGTTTGTGCAAGAAACACTTCGAGATCACCAGAAAGACAGCCTTTTCAAGGATCGGAACACTCACTTTGCTCTGGTTTCCTAGAAATTAAACCGTCACAACGACGATTCTTCCTTAGCGGAGATGCCGGAGAGAGTAGCCATTTTGGATGGGGTGGTTGGAGGTCACTCATTGTGGTTGAAGCGTTTTCTTTTTTTTGTAGTGCAGTAGAACAAAACAATTGGAGCTATTTCCGTTGTTGTGAGTGAAACTCCTTTAGATAAACTGCATACAATTTAAAATTGTTTTAAACAGTCTTGTATTGCGAAAATTTCGTGCAAACGATTTGGCGACCATTAGAAAAGAGACGGCACACGCCTTCTCTTTGTGTGAAATAATTTGACTTCCAGCACCTCCGCCAAGAAGGAATCGCCGATTTGACAGCTTGATTTCTAGGAAACCAGAACAAAGTGAGTGTTGCTATCTCTGTAACGGGTGTTTTCCTGGTGCTCTCGACGTGTTTCTTACAAACACCCATCCGTCAGGGTGCTCCTTTAACACTGGACCCTTCTTGTCTCTCTCTCTCTCTCTCTCTCTCTCTCTCTCTCTCTCTCTCTCTCTCTCTCTCTCTCTCTCTCTCCCTCTCTCTCTCCCTCTCTCTCCCTCTCTCTCTCTCTCTCTCTCTCTCTCTCTCCACACACACACACACACACACACACACACACACACACACACACACACACATGCCCCATACTACACGCACCTGTTTTACCCCCATGGACCGCGCTCACAGAATCCTCGGCAACGTCACGATAGCCTAATGTCAAAGAACATCTGGATGTCACGCGTAACAATGGAAACTCGCTCTGCCAAATGACCTTGGAGCCTCCAGACACCCCGGGGAGTGAGGGCAATGCTATCGTTCGTGACTAGGGGAAGACGGGGTAAAAAGCCCATGGGCGGGTAAGACGCCCATGCCAATTATCTCATGAAATAAAGCAAATGTCAGTCAAATTTGTCCATGAGACGAATGCTAAACATTAACACTCGTCTCATGGGCAAAATGTGACTGAAATTTGCTTCATTTCATGAGATAATTGGCATGGGCTTCTTACCCGCCCATGGGCTTTTTACCCCGTCTTCACCTACTACATTTCGAGGTGTGCCTGCCAGAACGGTCTATCTCAAAAGGAATAAAGAGCACAGATGGGCAGTTCTGGCATTCACCCTATGTATTTTGATTTCTGTGTTTGTCTGTCTGGGAAGCATAATGTGAACTACTGTACATAATCACTTCAAATTTAGTACGGTGATACAGTGCCTTCACCTGATTAAAATATATAGCCGTGGAGAGCTTAGGTAGTAGACATGGGGTGCATCCCATAAGCGCGCCTTTTACCTACTCTCTAAAAGCGCGCGTCCAAAATATGAAGCTAGAAAGAGCGCAATGTTTTGTCCAATAAGCGCGCATCTTTGGAACCTAAGAAAGATCGAGGATGTCAAAAAGAGCGCGTTGTAAAATGTGATGCGAAACCCTAACCCTATCCCTAAAAAGATCCCTGACCCTAACCCTATCCCTGACGTGGTGATGTGTTGAATCGTGGACATATCGAAAGTGTCTTTCTCCAAAACAGCAAGAAGACTGAAGTTTAGGGCTTTAGCAAACAGACGAGTGCAAATGGTAAATGTCTGGTGAGAACGATTTCACCTATGCGCGCTTATTAGCACGAAAACCACACATTCACGTGCGCTCTTTTTGGCATGAACACGCGCTCTTATTAGCATGCAAAATGCGCTCTTTTATGCGCGCGCTTATTAGCGGTGCGGTCTTTTCGACTGCTCCGTATACATGAAGACCCCCCCCCCACAAAAAAAAAGAAGAAGAAAGAAACAACCCAACAAGAAACGTGCAGGGGACAATGCAGCTTGTGAAAATACTGCGCAGAAACATTTCAAAACGTGCAGTGTTGCGGTAACTTACATTCATGTTTCCCGAATTTAAGAGTAGCATGGAACAATTTTGGAGGGTTATGCTATCATACTAAAGTGTTCCATTGAGACCCAGTACGTTAACAGGTATGCTGCAGTACTCCTTTCTATTACAAAGAGTGCTCTTTGTGGTGCTCGCAGCGAACTGAATTTCAAAGAACATTTGGTTTGAGTTCAGGTAGTTGCACTGTGCAGCTGCTGGAGAACAAAATCAATAAATCCGAAATATTGCGAATATTTGAACAAACAAATGTTGTTTTTTACGATGAGAATTTCCAAGTAAGGAAATATTGCCTAGGAACAGAGCGCCACACAGAGTGAGACAGCACAAAACGCTACGCTAAGTAAACGGATCCGATATGTTTATTTATTAGTCCCCGAGCCGAAGGTTCGGGGAACTATTGTTTTTGTCTGGTCCGTCCGGCGTCCGTCCGGTGGCGTCCGTCCGACGTGCCTCCGTCCGGCTACTCGTCCGTTTTTCTCAAAATACTATTCAGTCTATCATCATAAAATTTAGTATACTAGTTTGCCAAGTTGCAAGCTATCCACTGATGTATTTAGTTTTACATTAAGGTCAAGGTCGCGCCAGTTACGGGGTTCAAACCTCGAAGTTTTGCATGTATTTTAATGCAGTTTTTTTCACAACATTTCTTGATGAATGGTCTATAACACAGTTGTCATGAATTTTTCTGTGCGCGCATGTGCGCATGATCGCGCGCGCTCAAATCACGGGTCCGAACCCCAAGGCTATATGTAAAAAAACTATTCAGTTACGTGCTGTTTTGATGCGTTTTTAATGATTAGTGTGTAGTAAAAAAAAAAAAAAGCAACACGCGCATCGCCAAGCGGCAGATAAGTTCCCGAGTCGCTAAACATGGGATAAGCCCGCTGTGCCCTAGGCCCTTTGTGTCACAGGCCCGATATGTCCCACTTCTTTCCGGCCGTCCATCCGTCCGTGCGTGCGTCCTGTTTTCAGTTCTCAATGGTCTCCCCGCTGTGTGTACAGCCGACACATTCCGATTTCGGAGTATGCTGCGAGGGGACTTTGCAGCCGCTCAGCGTTGCACTTGTTTAGTCTGTTACAGTCCCGTCAACAGCTATGGTTATCTCAGGACTGTCACCGCGTAAAAGTTCGACCACGTATAACAAAACACACATCAATGATTCTTAACAACGTCCAAAAACCTGAAGAAGAAAAAAAATAAACAGTACAATTCACGACATGGCATCTTCATCATTGTACCCTGTAGCTCATAATTTCACACAACGCTGGAAAGGTTGAGCCACTCTACTTTACTTATCGGATCCAGGTTTTAAAAAAACAATAAAAAAGGATAACAAACACATCCTAGTAAAAACATAAATGCAAAAAAGGCCATATAGGCAAATATGCACTGCAGAATGGGCAACATGTGCCCACTCCAGTGCGTAAGGTCTCACGTGTGAAAGCCAGTGAACAATAAAATAAAACCCAAACTGGCATGTCATAAATTGTAAATGAGGATGGAGAGAATGAAAAATGGGGATGAGGGGCTATTCTTAGTCTAAAGCTCCCCCGCCACGACAAGGTGGAAGCCCGTATGGGGGGGGGGGGGGGGGGGGGGGGGGGGCGTGGGGGGGGGGGGGGGGGAGATCCGAGATGTTATATTATTGGACTTGTCGCAACACTACTACAAGTACAATTGTTGTCGAGTAAAAAAATAGAACCATCGCCTTTTGTGCAAAAACAGTAAACGGTTCGTGACTGACTGAAAGAATAATGGAAGACTGAAAGGATAATAGAAGACTGGCTAGGCGAGCTATAGGCCCAGTTGGATGGCCTTTGTTAAAGACCCACCAGGTCACGTGTCAAAATCACGGGTTTCACGGGTTTTCCCTCTTATAGCTGGTCTGGTAAAGGTAAAGATGTGCCACCCCCCATGCATTTCTCGGTTAATTGTGGGTGTTTTTTTTACCAGGGTTGACTCCCATACAAATGTCCCCAAATTCAAAACGAAACATCATTTTAAAGAGCGGCCTCAATTTGAATTTGGGGACATTTGCATGCGGGTCACAGCTACCCAGAAAAAACCCAAGGGACTTGATCGTGGTGCGTCAGTGCGTCTTTAAGGGCAGGTATAGCATAAGGGAAGGGGGCGTTACTGTTGTGATCACCCGCTGTTTATCTGGACAGCCGATCAGTCACTACAATCTGGTACGGTAAACATGAGTTCGTCTTGAACCGCTAACACGGGTCGTACCGTGTCAATGATTAGCAATAAACAGACACATCGTGTTGCCATTTTCTTCTGACCAGTCACACCCATGGTCCGCACGGGTCCAGAAATATTATTTTTGAAACGCAAAATTAATATAATTTCGATAGCTTAGAGCCAAAACGGACTATCTTTAGATAGTCCATTGACTTATTATTGAAGTTATTGCGAAAACTAAGAACTTGTATTAAAAATGTCTGGAAATAATATAAAATGAGAATTATGCTTTTTATATTTTATTATACATGTTATTACTTTTCGCAATAAGTTCAATAATACGTCAACGGACTATCTAAAGATAGTCCGTTTGACTCCAAGCCATCGATTTATTCCATGTTACATTGATAGAACATAATTATGTGACCCAGTGACCTTAAAGGGACATTAAGTGTCAAAATGACCATTCTGAGAAAAAGGCATAGTGGAAAAGTTCAGACAAATCGCTTTCTAATGATATAAAAACCAGTATTGTATCCTTTTTTGTTGCAGACTTATGAGCATTTAAATTTGGTAAGATAACTGTCGGCCATTTTGAGAAATCACAGTCTAAAGTCTAGGTTTCAAGGTTTATTAGATTCCACAGAGCCCCATGGGGATACATGCCTAGCCTAAGAAAATGTATCAACCTACACATTTTAAAACACTTTTTGGAATATGTAGAGACTATCCTTCATGGATAATAAAGATAAGGTGTTAGAAAGCAGGAAAATGCCCCTTACTCAAAATTGATACAAATGAGATTTTTGACTTTGCAAGCCTTTTATGAGAAACTAGCTCAGCGACTTAATGTCCCTTTCGTGGTGCTGAGTCATATACATTATGTTTGCGAATGTAAAACCACACACTAAAGAATACAGATGCAATACTGGAAGCAATGTATTGATTTGCGAAAAAATTGCGTGACTTAGTGACAAACTTTATTAGCAACTGTTGTCGTTGTGCGAGAGCGAGAAGGGGAGACACAGAGAGAGAGAGAGAGAGAGAGAGAGAGAGAGAGAGAGAGAGAGAGAGAGAGAGAGAGAGAGAGAGAGGAGAGAGAGAGAGAGAGAGAGAGAGAGAGAGAGAGAGAGAGAGAGAGAGAGAGAGAGATAGAGGAGAGAGAGAGAGAGGAGAGAGAGAGAGAGAGAGAGAGAGAAGGGCGGAAGTTACGAAACACAGGTTCGGCATTCTTCGTGTTTTCCGAGGTAGATTCGGCAATTTCCGCCACAGCTCGGGCGACGCAGACGACACCAAATTTCAAGGAAATTCATACATTTTGCCTTCAAAATCAACTTTTAAAAGCAACATTTTAAACCCGACATAGCGGAATCGCGTCCCAACGCGTTCTTCTGGAACTGTATGGCAAACAAAAGTCCGACATTCACGCGGTATCCGAGTTTTTACGTTCTCTTACACTTCGGGCCTTAGCGTATTATATTATTATAGATTTGAATGTTGCTACCCTTGTTAACTGTTTAAGACGAACCCATGATTACTGACTGTACCATGCTTACTGGATTCTGTTTGTTCGTCGTCAGTGTGTGTCCGACGTTGACCTTTAGAGAGTGGAGGAGGCGATCGTTAGTCTGGAAACCTGGGCTTACATTTGTTCACAGTCGATTAAGCGCTTTGGCCGGGATGCCTTTATAATGTTGGCCAAAAGAGGAGAGGGGTGGTGGTGGTGGTAGGGGTTACGGTGAAATGAACAAGGGGATGCAACTCTCTCTTAATTAACTCCCTCCGTCAACGTTAGTTACGAACAACACCGCCTAGCACATTACGGGGTGACAACCGCAGGGAATTTTACAATACATTA
>CM065692.1:53767920-53770420 GCA_017654935.2 Phymorhynchus buccinoides
AGAAGAAGAAGAAGAAGAAGAAGAAGAAGAAGAAGAAGAACAAGAAGAAGAAGAAGAAGAAGAAGAAGAAGAACAAGAAGAAGAAGAAGAAGAAGAAGAAGAAGAAGAAAAAGAAAAAACAGATAAAAGCATAACAGAAAGTTGAAGAATATATTAATTAGTTCGGTAATCAAACAATTTGTGGTTTTTTGTTTCTTTGATGAGCGATCCTAAAACAATATATAAAACAACTGGAGAGAGCGTCGAGATATTGCACATGACGAAAAACAAGTCAAAAACAGAACTGGCCGTTAAACAACGAAGAACAAAAAATAGCAACAGCCCCAAAGATCAGAGAAAGAGAGCCATAATGTGATTTAACTATCTCTCTGCTATTTGCCGAGCACTCTTCAAGAAGACCCCCCCCCCCCAGCTCCCACCCCCACCCACCCCACCCCCCACCCCACTGCTGGGTGGACAGAGAGGGTCTTCGGGTCAGAAGAATCCGACTCCGGCTCTAGGAGTACCGGCTGAAAAGCACTGGGTTAGCTAGTCTTTCGACAAAGAGCGCCACACAACGCGAGTGTTTAAGCAACCCTACACATCAATGCTGATCCGACTTCCTGAGCAGCCTTACCTCGTTGACTCTGTATAAGCCATGCGATTTGAAACAATGGCTGTTCATTATGAAATAACCCTTCATAAGTTGAATAGTATACAGTAAAACGTTCTCACTTCTTCTCTCTCTCTCATCTGGAATTTCATCTCTCACGCGGAAGGTGTTTCATAAAAAAAATTGATTAAGCGTATTTATGAAATAAAATCAAGAAGGGGCAAAAACCGTGTCTGAGTTCACGTTCCTCCCATCAAAAACACAACAACTGGAAAGCTTTTGTTTTGCACATGAAAAGAAAATAGAGATTTATGTGTGTTATCGTGGTCTATTGAATGTTTTAAAGACATTATTATTGTTATTGTTATTACTATGCTGTGCTGGTGTTGCAACAGAGGGATAAGGAGTTTCGTGCCTACATTCTGGATTATGGACTGAACACAATCTCATACCATTTCTGGTTTTGTGGGTTAGCTTCTAACTACAGTGATTTATTTTAAAGAGTTCGTGCAGAAATCACCCTTTTAAAAAAGAAAAAAAAGAAAGAAAAAAGAATGTATTTGCTTTCGTGAGCTTCGATCATAGTTTTCATTGTGTACCGCTGTGTTTTAAAGACCCACCAGATCACGTGTCAAAATCACGGGTTTCACGTATTTTCCCTCTTATAGCTGGTAAGAAATCTTGTTTTGACCAGGTTCGACTCCCATGCAAATACCCCCACATTCAAAACGAAACATCATTTTAAAGAGCAGCCTCAATTTAAAAGTTGGGGGCATTTGTATGTGGGTCACAGCTACCCAGAAAACAACAACAACCAAGGTACTTAATCGTGGTGCGTCAGTGTGTCTTTAAAGAGTTCGTGAAGAAATCATCTTTAAAAAAAAAAGAATGTGTTTGCTTTCGTGAGTTGTGATCATAGTTTTTATGGTGTACCGCCGTGTTTTAGAGGTTGTTGTCTTAGTTGCTCTGGGGCTTTTGCCCGTTCGAAGGATTTTACAAAATAAATCCGAAATAGTGCAGTTTTATAAAAGTGTTTTTGTGTTGTTGTTTTTTTTTAATGCTGATATATATATTGGATTATGCAGAAATTCACCATGGGTTGAGTGGAATAGTTCGTGGAGACGTTTCGTCAGGATGGGTTGAGAGGATAGAAGGACGATGAACAGTAAGGTAAGTTGTTAGAACCTGCTATGGAAAAAGTCCAGTAACACAGAGAGCGGATTGATAATGTTTTCACTCGTGTCTGAGGTGGTGTTTGTATGTTTGTATGTTTGTATGTATGTTTGTATGTATGTTTGTATGTATCCTCTCTAGCGTTTGAACGGATGGACTTAGGGTGCTTAAATTTTGCATGCGGGTAGGTAGTAGAAAGATCTAGGAAAAGTTCGATAATGAAGGTCATGGATCAAATGTCAAGGTCACTGGAGCCAAAAACGCTGCAGTTTGTGATTTAGCGTCTTAACCGAACGGTTGTTGATTTAGCGTCTTAACGATCTAGTTATTATTAATATTCCTTTGCGTCATAGAGAACACAATTTGAAGGTGTCCTACACAAACGGAGCAAGAGCTCAAACAAGCACAAGCCCTACAATTTAGACTGTCTGATTAATGATTAAAACTAGGAATAATGATTTGAAACTACTAACCCAATACAGCAGAACTAACATTAGAAAGAATTTCTTTAGTAACAGAGTCACTAAATACTGGAATTCTCTTCCAGCACATATAAAATTGGCACCTAATCTTAATCAGTTCAAAAACCTCCTCGATAAAGACCCCATGTGTTAAACAAATGTGTTAAGTGGAATACCTCAAGGGAGCATTCTTGGCCCAGTTCTTTTTACAATTTTTATAAATGACTTACCTGAAGAAATAAAAAGCTATTGTAAAATTTTTGCAGATGATACG
>CM065692.1:53785420-53787920 GCA_017654935.2 Phymorhynchus buccinoides
CCACACACATATATCAACGCATGTCATCAGTTACCATAATAGTCCTAGTACCGTATTAATAATAATAAACATATGATGAAGAAAAAAATTGTTGTTTGCTTTTGAATCAAATAAATATGGTTTTGAAACTATTGTAGTTTTTTGTGTACTTTTCTGTGACTAAGATTGCGTTGAGCAAGTGGGTATCTGAATGAATGAGATATATATACACACCGTTCCTCACGGACCGCAAGGCGATGCTCTCTTTTCTGATGGAGACCCCCGCATCCCACACTGTGACTGGCAATACAGTATATATAAAAAATAAAGAAAAAGAAAAAAAAGAAAAACAACCTCTAATAACATAATCTGAATTTTGTGTAAAACTTGTGGGGGGGGGGGGGGGGGGGGGGGGGGGGGGGGGGGGGGGGGGGGGGGGGGGGGGGGGGGAGGGGGGGGCCCTAAAATCAAGCTCGCCCCGCAGTCCGCAAAACACAATATATATTATGCAATCCAACTCATGAATTAACAAATGAATAAATGGATTATTGAATAACTGGCTTTAAACTGACTATATTCATATATGTAGACATAATTAACAAAGCCATTACAATGGAGTGTAGGGATTGGAAGTTTGGTCTGTCATTACGACACAGTTGATATAATAAGAGGGATTTTTCCATTTTTTGACAGTCTTGCACACACACATCTTGCACTTAGACATCAAAATATAATTATGAACTTTGATTTTGTCCCCTACATTCCTACACACACACCACTCACATACACCCCTCCCACCCCTCCATTCGCACACACATTAACGGTCTCCTGCTCGTATTATAAATTCACATAACAAAGTAAGCTCAAAACTAAAACTAAAGTACCACAGTAGCACTTTTCACCTATGCATCTCAACAATAACTAATGGTGTGAGTACTATACAAAAATAAGAGAGAAAAACGTTTATCCTTTTCGTATTATCATACATGTGTGAGTGATTTATTATGGGGTTGCTATTACTCACAAAATAAATTGCAAATTATATGCCAGATTCAATGTGTGAGTCTCAAGCACTATCTTGTTCTCAAATAAAAAGACAAATGAGGTAATGATTGATATGGACAAAACCTATATATACAGAAAACAACGCATCAAAAACATTTAAGCCAATCATCCATTCTTGATAGTCTTCACCTCTTCACCCACAACTATCAATGAGTGGCTTGTAAACATCCCACTCATGTGCAAATTTGTCAATATTTCCCTCCATAGAATGGCAGGACAATTCCACCCAGTATCTTTGTTTCAAAATATTTTTAAATGCTGTTGAACATGGAATGGTTTTGTTCAGTTTACATTTATATACATATAATTTAGCTAATAGAATAATCAAATCCATCACCCCATCTGTCTTCAAGTTTTGTTTCCACCCCAAAATAACAAAGGTTTCTGATAAGTGAAAATTCTGAGTATGATCACAACAGTCATGTATCCATGAAATAAGATTTCTCCAAAAGGTTTGAACATATTTACAAGTCCAAAAAAGGTGAACTAGAGTTTGCTCCTCACTTCCACAAAAACAACACAATGATGAATTTGAAATTTTACATAAAAACATATCTTTCAGTGGGTAGAAGTCTGTGTAGTAATCTTAATTGAAACCACCGTAACTGACAATCCGTTGTAGTTTTGAAGTGTTTTATAAATATTTTCTCCCAATTCAAAACTGTATTTGGATATCGCTGTTGCCATTTTCTGACACTAGGTGGTATCACATCACTGTCTGTCATACACTGATAAGTCATTTTAGTTGTTGTTAATTTAATGAAATTCCAGACTTTAGAATATTCATTGGCTACATCATTACACAATTCTATTCCTAAAAACACTCTGTATTTGTTTATAGCTCTAATAATACCATTGTATACAAGAAAATTGGTGGAAATCATGGGATATTTATTTTTTAAAGTTATCAAAAGATAGAAATTTTCCTTCTGAGTCAACAAGATCTTTAATGTAGTTAATTTCATTTTCTGCCCATTCCCTTATATATACTATTTTTCTATCTCTAATAACATTTTTATTGAAATGAATGCTTTCAGAGAGAAATTCTTGCGATTTTATAGGCTTACATTTTTCGGACATTGTTTTGTAGTGTTTTAGCACATCTAACCAGAATAAATTACTACATTCTCCTGTTATTTCTGTGACATAATCACTACCAAAGACTGTTATTTTTTCAATATGCGGACAGATGTGAGCCAACATTTTTCTAAAAATATTATCTTCAGAATAAAAACTTCTTTTCAACCAAGATATTTTCATCGCGGACAAAAAATTATGTACATTGAGCATTTTCAAACCTCCCTTTTCATAAGAAGAACAAACAAGTCTTTTATTTATTTTATTATTTTTTCCACTCCATAAGAATCTATAAAAACAGTTATTAAGTTCATGCATAAACTGCATGGTCGGGTCAGGCAAATTAGTAAACAAATGAATTATCTTGGATATGGCTAAG
>CM065692.1:53817920-53820420 GCA_017654935.2 Phymorhynchus buccinoides
TTTTTAGTTTTCACTGGTCTCCCCGCTGCGTACAGCCGACACATTCTGTATTTTGTACGAAAGTACCCCCAGGTATCCCCACGGCGAGAGATTCGTGGATGGAGCGGGGTCGTCCAGCTCCCCATACGGAGGAACGAGGCACCCGCCCACTGCCCCATACAGTGGGTTACTCGTCATGTGTGATGGAAGCCTTACAGACACACTAACGCACCACATTAAGTCCCTTGGGTTTTTCTGGGTAGCTGTGACCCACATACAAAATATCCCCAACTTCAAATTGAGGCGGCTCTTTAAAATGATTTTTTTTTTTAATTTGAGGACATCTGTATGGGAGTCACACCTGGTCAAAGCAAGATTTCTTACCAGCTATAAGAGGGAAAACACGTGAAACCATCCCCCTCCGGTTTTCGCTAGCTCATTCTTTTGAAGCCCTGTAGGGTACACTTGCACCGGGGTGTCAATTCAAACAGAAGGAACGGAATGCCGTCGATAATGGCGTCATTACTTACACCTCAGACCGTTTGTGACGTCAGACCAGTTTTTTGCTGTTGCGGGGGGGAGGGGGGGGGGGGGGTAGGGGGGGGGGGGGGGGAAAAGTAAAAAGGGGTTATACTGTACTTGTTTGTGATCGTGCCTGTGGGGGGGGGGGAGAGAGAGAGAGAGAGAGAGGAGAGAGAGAGAGAGAGAGAGAGAGAGAGAGAGAGAGAGAGAGAGATACTTCAAACTTGAAAAAAAAACAACTTTATTGCGCAAGGATCGAGATTTTAGGCTAAGCCTGTTCTTACAATCTGTCATTGGAACGTACACAAGACTAGTACAAAACAGTCAGGCAACAGATATGGGCATACATAACGATTCAAGGCATCAGTAGGCCTAAACAGAGTTCATTATTGGCACAGAGAGAGAGAGAGAGAGAGAGAGAGAGAGAGAGAGAGAGAGAGAGAAGAGAGAGAGAGAGAGAGAGAGAGAGAGAGAGCGGGGGGGGGGGGGGAGAGAAAGAGGGAGAGAGAAATGATTACTGGTAGGAAACTAGCCAAACATAATCAGACCACGTAGCATTAGTAATCAACGTGTGAAATTCCATGAAAGAAGGGTTAGTTGGCTTGGCCGCTTGTGTGCGTAGACCATGTGTGTGTGTGTTGAGAGGGGGGTTGGGGGAGGGGGGACACTTGAATAACCCTTGGTGTGTATTATTTTTGTCGTTGATTGTATTCCGGAGAGTGAGATAGAGATAGAGAGAGAGAGAGAGAGAGAGAGAGAGAGATAGAGAGAGAGAGAGAGAGAGAGAGAGAGAGAGAGAGAGAGAGAGAGAGAGAGAGAGAGAGAGAGAGAGAGAGAGAGAGAGAGAGAGAGAGAGAGAGAGAGAGAGAGAGAGAGAGAGAGAGAGAGAGAGAGAGAGAGAGAGAGAGAGAGAGAAAGAGAGAGAGAGAGAGAGAGAGAGAACGAACACGATTTTTTATTGAGGGAAAATAGATAAGCTACAAAGCGTCTTTTTCAATATGTCATCACACCAAAAAAGGGAACAAGGAAAATAAATATATTACTGAAACAGAAAGAACAGTGAGAAAGGCAACAGGAAAGCAAAGTAATTCTAAAGAGCATTCAAACGCACAATGTGAACACAAAGCGAATGTGCAACAACCTATATATCTTCATGAAAATGATATCACACTAAACGAAAATAACACGTACGCACCAACAAAACACATTCAGAAACACAAAAACAACAATCAGTATTTATACGGCTCTGAATGTTGATATAAATCAAATCAAAGCGCACACACACACGTTAACATTCAAAACGCATTCAAACAAAAATGTAATACAAAGTGAACACACATGTATGACAACATTTAAAAAAAATTATGGTATACAGGGTCATTGTATCGAACGGGTGTTGACTTTTCTTCTTAAAAAAAAAAGAATTAACTCCATAACTGTGCATTGTTTATTTACCATCATTGTTTCTTTGTCTCCTTCCTTTCTCATTTATTTATCTTTTTTTGTGTATTATGCTTTTTATGTTTTGGGGTTCAGTTACTCATACATTTATTCAGTCATTTATTTATTTGTGTATTTGTAATTTGTTCATGAAAAACATGCACACAAAAACGGTTTCATATAAAAACAAATTGTATACAGCACAAACAGACCTACAGGCAACACAGAGAGAGAAAGAGAGTGGAGCCTAAATGACGAGGGAACAGGTGGGCTTTGATGTTACATTTGAAAGGAGGGAGGGTCGGACGCTGACAGAGGGAAAGAGGAAGTTTGTTCATAGGTTAGTTTGCTAGAGAGAGAGAGAGAGAGAGAGAGAGAGAGAGAGAGAGAGAGAGAGAGAGAGAGAGAGAGAGAGAGAGAGAGAGAGAGAGAGAGAGAGAGAGAGAGAGAGAGAGAGAGAGAGAGATATGATGTTTTCTTGTCTTCTTTTATGGTGATGTATTGGCAACAATCAAGTATTGTATTCCAAGAGAAAAACAAGTACCCATAATGCCATTGG
>CM065692.1:53845420-53850420 GCA_017654935.2 Phymorhynchus buccinoides
CCGTCTTCGGCTGGAGGATATATTTTTGAGAGTGTTTTGTGAAGAAAAAAACCATGCAGGAGAATGGACCGGTTAGTCAGAACGATAGTAGATGATAGTAAGCAAAGGGAAAAGGCAGTGTATCTTCAAAGAGTGACAGATGAGAGGAAGATACAAGCACAGAACTTCCAGAAGGTGGGGGAACTATTTATACAAAAGACCCCCGGTATCCCCACGGGGGGAGATTACAATAGCTGAGCACTCTAGTAAAACAAATAAATAAAACAATAAAACCAGCAATACTGAGGAAAGGAATATGGTGAAGAAAGACATCGAGTGAGAAAAAAAGTTGTTAGGTTTTTTTTCTCCAGGAGAGATAGAAAGAGAGAGAGAGAGAGAGAGAGAGAGAGAGAGAGAGAGAGAGAGAGAGAGAGAGAGAGAGAGAGAGAGAGAGGAGAGAGAGAGAGAGAGAGAGAGAGAGAGAGAGAGAGAGAGAGAGAGAGAGAGAGAGAGAGAGAGAGAGAGAGAGAGAGACGAATTCGAATTCGAATACGAATGTTTTATTGATGGGTAAAAGGGATAAGCTACAATAGCGTATTTGCACCTTGCCCTCTCACTCACACATTGATACCATGCATCAAGCAAGAACATTTCACATAAAACAATCAAGTAAAAAAAAAAAGGCAAATAATTGAAAAAGAATCAAAAATGGGAATTAAAAGCAAACATGGATAATGATTAACAATGGTGAACTTGAATAATTTTATTGGTGGTTTAAATTGAGTACGAAAAAAGGGAAACTATTCTGAGACAATGACATTTTTTTTTTCAGAATAAGAGAGAGAGAGAGAAAAAGAGAGAGAGAGAGAGAGAGAGAGAGAGAGAGAGAGAGAGAGAGAGAGAGAGAGAGAGAGAGAGAGAGAGAGAGAGAGAGAGGGGGGGGGGGGGGAGGGACTGGAAGAAAGAGACGTTGTGGCGTAAGTGTGGAGGTGGAAGCATAAAAAAGGCAAGAAAAAAACCCAAAAACCAGGACGGCAGCTGCAGCACGTATGTCGACGGACCCCCCCCCCCCCCCCCCCCCCCACACACACACATAAGACAGTAAAAAAGAAAGAAAGGATGAACCATACCACAACATAACATATTAACCCTTGCATCGCCAATGTCACATTTATGCACCACAATGGTTTAACCCCCATGTCACCAAAAAGGCATCAAACCAGGGCCTGTTATCCGAAGACCCTATTTTCATAATTTTGGGAGGTAAAGATAGGCATACTGTTAGACATATCACAGAGGAATTCCCAATATTGCAGATTGTTTTCCTCTTTCAGTTAAGTTGAATGGTATTTTTGGCAAAGCAAATGGCTGGCGGCGAAAGGGTTAAGAATGAGAAATGTTATTATGATCATTGCAAACACGGTTCATTTGCTTTTATTGCAGTGCTATATTATTTTATACGTGCATTTTACATTTGTGTTTGAGACGCGCGCACAGAGTCATGCAACACCTAGACGCACAAACGAGGGGCACTCGTTAAGATTTGCAATGTGGATAACTTACAGTGGGCTACTCCCTCTTTCTATCTAGTCTGGTTAGTGCAGCTTTTAGGTGAACCCATAATGAACGTTTAGCGGTTGCCCGATGTTCACGGCTGAATGTAATTATATAGTGATGACATCATGAGCATCTGTTACGTTGATATTGCAATAATGGTTTATCTCTTAACACATGGATTTTTTTGGTAATAATAATAATAATGGGAATTTATATAGCGCTCTTTCTGACATGAGCTCAGTGCGCTTTACATTGATAACAAGAACAATAAAGGCAAACAAATAATGACTCATTAGAAAGTAAAATAAACACGATGATTGCACGCAACGTTCTCTTACTTCCTCACACACTCTCACACACACACACACACACACACAACACACACACACACACACACACACACACACACACACACACAGACACAGAGAGAGAGAGAGAGAGAGAGAGAGAGAGAGAGAGAGAGAGAGAGAGAGAGAGAGAGAGAGAGATAGAGAGAGAGAGAGAGAGAGAGAGAGAGAGAGAGAGAGAGAGAGAGAGAGAGAGAGAGAGAGATGGAGACACACACACACACAGAGAGAGAGAGACGAGAGAGAGAGAGAGACGCGCGCGCAAACAGGCAGACCAGTGCAATGGTCCACATTCCAGCTATTGGCCACTGCAACGACCACCTTTTGCAAGAGTGAATGCCCTTGGTAGATGCTTGAGTACTGACCAAACAAGGGAGTTAGTCTCGCCAACAACCCTATTTGAAGCCAATGAATGGCTGCTTTTTGCAAGAGTGAATGCCCTTTTGGATACTGACCAACAAGGGCTTAACTCTCGCTGTCAAGGGCATTAATAACCCTAGTTGCAGTGGCCAATAAGTGCATATCTTCTTACTGAACTAGGGCCACAGTGAAACTAGAGCCAGCTGGTGTTTTATGTAGACAGTTTTGGTAACACGCGTTTTCCTATTTTATGGCGACTAGGGTGTTGCAACTGACGAACACGTAGCGTCACGTCCACCGTCATAACTGTCTGTCACCCGACCGTGTCAGTTTCCCCTTCACCTGCTTGTAGGCCTACTTGTGAAGACTCGGGTGAAATTCACAAACACGCATCGTGACAGGTTCTCAACCCGAGCGTGTCAATTTCCGCTGTCGTTACCTGGAGATAAAATGTGCAAGGTGTCATTCGCGAACACCTGTGCGTGTATGCACACCGAGACATAGGGACAAAACCCACGTGCGCACAGAGAGAGAGGGGGGGGGGAGAGAGAGAGAGAGAGAGAGAGAGAGAGAGAGAGAGAGAGAGAGAGAGAGAGAGAGAGAGAGAGAGAGAGAGAGAGAGAGAGAGAGAGAAAGGGAGGGAGGGGGGGGAGAGAGAGGGGGAGAGAGAGAGAGAGGGGGGGAGAGAGAGAGAGAGAGAGAGAGAGAGAGAGAGAGAGAGAGGGAGGGAGGGGAGAGAGAGAGAGAGGGAGAGAGAGAGAGAGAGAGGGAGAGAGAGAGAGAGAGATGAGAGAGAGAGAGGGAGGGGGGAGAGAGAGAGGGAGAGAGAGAGAGAGAGAGAGAGAGAGAGAGAGAGAGAGGAGAGAGAGAGAGAGAGAGAGAGAGAGAGAGAGAGAGAGAGAGAGAGAGAGAGAGAGAGAGAGAGACGACACGAAATGAATGTTTATGTATACAGGATAATGAGTTAAGCATTGCTTTTTTTACACTCAGCCCTGTGGCCAAACAAGCGAGAGGGAGAGAGAGAGAGCTACAGAGACAGAGATGGACAGAGAGAGGGAGGAGGGATGGATATGGACAGACTGAGAGAGAGAGAGAGAGAGAGAGAGAGAGAGAGAGAGAGAGAGAGAGAGAGAGAGAGAGACAGACAGACAGACAGAGAGACAGAGAGACACAGAGACACAGAGACACAGAGACACAGAGAGAGGGAGGGACGGAGGGAGATGGACAGACAGAGAGAGAGAGCATGTCACATTTATAAACACATCTGTCAGCTGCGTGGATATGCCACATTACACTTTGCAATAATACTAAAGAACGTTGGTGTTTACTCATAATTAATAAAAGCATAACATCACAATGAATGTGCTGTTCCCCTGTCAACAGCCAAGGCCTGCCACACTGGGTACGAGTCAAGGCGGCTGTGACCCGACTGTGGCATTTGCAAGGCATGATTCTCGTGGAATACTATTTTCCTGATGACATCCTAGATCCTACTAGTTTAATTAATTTCGTTTACTGCATTTGTAGTCCCATGTACAACGCATCTGATGAAATGTCTGCATTTTATTGTATCAAACATTTAATATTTTAGGAGACCTGTGCACTGTTAAAGCCCAATTTGCAACAATTGTCAAGGCTGACCCAACATGTAACAATTGTTACAATTGGGGCAAATTGTTACATTTTGGGCAGGGAAGTGGCATCAATATAGAATAAAGAAGGAAAAAAGACAAATCTGAATTTGAGAGGGAACAGAGTTTGACGTTGACGATTGAGATGCAGTCTGCTTGACAAAACTACGACAACCTGTGATGATGTTTGTAACTTGTTTTATGTAGATAGCCAGTGGTCAGTGACAATGAACAGTGGTCACTTTGATTAAAAATGAAATGTTAGGTCTTTACCTAGTGTAAGCGTGTCCCAAGACGGGAAGTCTAAATTTTATTGCAGCCAAATCAAAACAAGCTAGGAAAGTAACATCTGGCTCACTCGTAACAAGATGGACTCAGACACGAATTTTTCACAGATGATGATGATCTTTAATGATAAGAATTGATGGGCCCTTGGTTTCTGTTTCTGTGTAGTTCTTGCACAATAGTCTTGAGTGTTTGTTTGCTTCCCTACTTGTTGCTCCGTCCAAAACTGTCACTCTATAGACACTTATCTGCTGGGTAATGACTCCGCTGCGTAGACATCTTACACAGACGTTCCTCTAGATTGTCCTCCGAAGTCGTTCACACCATCCCTCGGGATGGTCAGCTTTATTTCTCTGTTCAAGAGTGGAGGCGATGACTCCCAAAGCCGTGACTCCTGTGGGCACTTGCCACGCAAAATGTCGTAACGACATTTTGCATCGGGGATGGCCGCGCAAAATGTCGCAACAGCTGCAAAACGTCACAATTACATTTTGCGACGATGCGACATTTTGCGGGTGCACAGACGTTTCTTGCATTCGTCAAGCTCATTCTAATAGTGTTGGATCATATGTCGTGAAAATATAGTTTTGTCAAGCAGACTGCATCTCAATCGTCAACGTCAAACTCTGTTTCCTCTCAGATTCAGATTTGTCTTTTTTCCTTCTTTATTCTATATTGATGCCACTTCCCTGCCCAAAATGTAACAGTTGTTACATTTTGGGCAGCATTTGCTGCCCAAAATGTAGCAAATCTACCCAAAATGTAACAGTTGCTGCCCAAAATGTAACAATTTGCCCAAATTGTAACAAGTGTTACATTTTGGGTCAGCCTTGACAGCCCA
>CM065692.1:53867363-53869863 GCA_017654935.2 Phymorhynchus buccinoides
TGTGCCCGGCCCTTTCTGGTTGAAAGTGAAGGCTATAATTGAGTGGGAGAAAAAGTTGTCACACAAGATGCTCTAAACGTAGCTAGAGCAACACTCACAACAGGTCATATAAGCCCAATTAGTAAGTATTATGATGGCAGCGTGATTGAGATCTTGTTTGTTTGACTCTAGGTTTTGATCTAGAATCCTATGTTCAAGTGATGGAATAAGGAGTAGATAGATATGTTCTAGAAAAGAAGTGGTAAACATTCTATTCTATTATGAGCAACTGATTATTTGTGTTGTGTGTTTTTTGACTTCCTTGAACACTTTTTGGTACCAGAACCGGAGTGTATGCCATACTAACCCTTTTGTCATTTTTAGTAGGAAACCTGTCTGAGGCCGCAATCTTGCATATTTTTAGTAGGAAACCTAGGGCCGCAATCTTGCACTTTTAGATACATGCTTTTCCGGTGTTGGATGGAGAATGTCCCGAATGAATGTTGTCTTGCATCACCTTTTTGTTTTACTGATATCCAGTTTGTTAAATGAAATTTCAAGTTTAATTTATTAAACTACATTAGTGCATTGTACAAGGAAGCCTTCAAAGACGGTTGGGATTCATTAATTCCCTGCCGACTGAAGCCCCCCTTTGTTCTCTAAGCCATAGAGATCTACATCCACGTTCTCTGTGATTATCAGCAGGGCATCGCTGGCCGGATGCTATCCCCCCCCCGCCGTGACTCACAAACAGCACCAAAGACGGGTCCGTGCCAAGACAACCGGCACCAGACATCCCGAGGCAGACAGCCTGAACCTGTTAGCCATCCGCGACTCGTAATAGAAACGAAACGCATATTATATCTCACTATACTAGGGAGAGCCACTCTCACTGACGAGACAAAGCCCAGAACTTCAAAACAGCTAATAGTCTCCTGACTGCGCCAAATTCATTTGAACTTTCCTAATCACGGACACTGAACATAATTAGGTAACCCTTCCGGCATGGGTGCGAACCTTATAGAAAGACAAAAGCTTGTGAATCTTTCGGATTTCATTGGTGGTTTTTTACCAATATTTTTTTTCGGCCGCCATTGAGCTGCTTGATATTAATTGTCGGCATAATCTTATTGCAGATTTTTGGGAGTACGGGAGTAAATAAAATACAAGTGTCAAATAATCCTGAACCCTTTGGATCAGACTGAGGAGAGTGGTAAAAGTCTTTGTAATCTTCTTGTAATTTCATGTAAAACACTACTTCTCCCACTGTTTCTGCCATTTTAGTTTAGGAGCAATCAACACGTGTATTTCTTACAACCATCTTGACGAGCCAGAACCCCGGGGCACAAATATAAATTTCTTAGATGAAAAGGGCGGGGAGGAAAGTTGCTCATCTCCCAACCCTATGAGGAGAACGTCTCCTAGAGGAAGTGGGCTATAAAGGCACAAATTATCAAAGTTCTTCACTAGGGCACTTAGCCCTTTGAACCCACACTCATTACCTCTTCACCCACGCCGTCAAATAAGACGCTGCCCGCCTCGACCCCTACTCACATGTGAGCGAGAGAGAGCGATGGGGGGGGGGGGAGATGAGAGACCTTGAGGAGAGAGGAGACGACATCCGAGAGAGGAGGATGCGAGAGAGAGAGAGAGCGATGCGACATAGACATAGAAACTGATGATGAGAGAGACAGAGAGACGATGAGAGAGGAGATGGATAACGAGCCATCCGAGAGACGAGAAGAGGAACGCCGAGAGATTGAGGGAGAGAGGGAGTGAGAGCACATGAAGAGAGAGAGAGAAGGACTAGAGTAGAGAGAGGAGAGGGACGGAGACGGGGGTGGGGAGAAGAGAGGAGAAGGATTCGAGACGGCCGATTACGAGACGATGATGACCTAGAGACGATTATGACGAGAGAGGAGAGAGAGCAGGACTACTCCCTAAGGCACATACACATGAACTTTTTCTTCTTTTCTTCACTTCTTCTTCTTCCTTCTTCTTCTTCTTCTTCTGATCTTCTTTCTTCTTCTTTCTTTTTCTTTCTCGTCATAATTCGTATTTCTCCGTAATAAGTAAGGTGAAATACGATGTTCTTGTCGAAAGACGGGCATGCAAAGCTAAACGCAAAACAAGCGCGAAATCGCAATAGTTTGTGGCAAGCGCGTTTCTATTTTTACCACTCCAATCATGAGTTACCTCCCCTTGATTTTCAATAATTTTAATCTGTAAAGCAGAATGTTATCTCTGTATCCATTTCGGTAAATTTTTTATATCTTTGGAACACATTTAAAACTATGTATCCTACTTATAATCATCGAAAGAAGCACTGCATACTCGTCGTTTCTGTTGTAGTGTTGTCTGTATTACGTATGGTTTTTTATTTTGCACGCTTTTAAAATACATCATTTTAAAGATCGGCCAGAAGTGTAGCCTCGATTTGAAGTGCGACAATTTTGTCAAAACTGTGCGACAATTATGGACCGACCGACAAAGTGAGTTATATGTGCTTTGTGGCTTGAGC
>CM065692.1:53882363-53897363 GCA_017654935.2 Phymorhynchus buccinoides
GAGAGAGAGAGAGAGAGAGAGAGAGAGAGAGAGAGAGAGAGAGAGAGAGAGGGAGAGAGAGACACAGAGAGAGACACAGAGAGAGACAGAGAGAGAGAGAGAGAGAGAGAGAGAGAGAGAGAGAGAGAGAGAGAGAGAGAGAGAGAGAGAGAGAGAGAGAGAGAGAGAGAGAGAGCTTTGCTTGTTGCTGCTTCAGTTATGTCGTTGTTGTTATTGTTGTTTCTTTTGAAAATAAAACATTTAAACCACAGAGAGAGAGAGAGAGAGAGAGAGAGAGGAGAGAGATGAGAGAGAGAGAGAGAGAGAGAGAGAGAGAGAGAGAGAGAGAGAGAGAGAGAGAGAGAGAGAGAGAGAGAGAGAGAGAGAGAGACAGAGAGAAAGAGAGAGAGCTTTGCTTGTTGCTGCTTCAGTGTTGTCGTTGTTTTAAACCAGATAGATTGTTGCTTCTTTTGAGAAAATAAAACCTTGATTTTCTTTTGATTTAGAGAGAGAGAGAGAGAGAGAGAGAGAGAGAGAGAGAGAGAGAGAGAGAGAGAGAGAGAGAGAGAGAGAGAGAGAGAGAGAGAGAGAGAGAGAGAGAGAGAGAGAGAGAGAGAGAGAGAGAGAGAGATGATTATGCTGCTGCTGATGATGATGATGATAAGAGATGATGATGAGATTTATCCTGATGGTGATGATAAGGATGAGGAGTGGTGGTGATGATGATGATGATGATGATGATGATGATGATGATGATGATGACAAGAAAGCAATCGCGGGAGTCTCACACAAAATAATAATTATTATGAAACCAACACCTAAATGTATGCACCCGTGTTTCAGCCCCCCCCCCCCCCTCCTCCATTTCTCGGTTCTTTCCACTTTTTCAGTCTTGCCTTTCTTACTGCAGATTGAGTACTTCATCCTCTATCGTTTGCTATATTTAACACTAATTTTCATCCATTTACATAATTAAACACATGCATTCAATAATAGTAGAAGATAAAGGCAAGACGGAAAAACGCAATGAACCAGGACTGTGACAAATGCTCCGCGGCTGTTGTGTGTACTGGGTGGTGTGTGTGTGGGTGGGGGGGGGGGGGGGTCTATTAGATAATAGCCTTTATCATGACTGCGATTAATTATTCAACAAAGATAATTAGCTGAAAAGGTTCATAAAATACAGCTTAATGTTTGGTAAGAAAGGCAAGTGTGAAAATGCGGGGAGAGCCGAGAAATATAGGGGGGGGGGGGGGGAGGGGGGGGGGGGCGGGGGGGGACACACATCTTGACCTTTGCCAGGGTTTTTCTGGATTTTGTTTTCCTGTTTTCTATTCGAATTTCACCAATAAACAAGAAAATAAACCTCTTTTGAAAAAAATAAATAAGTTATGTGTTTTTGATAACGCACTCTTCAAGCGCTGCGCATGGAAGCGAACGGGACAGTGTTTTTTAAAAAAATAGTCACCAAGAAGTTCAATTTCGACAGCAAATTGAAATCAGATCTCGGTTTTGAAATGAAAAGTTTCGCTTTTGGGGAAAACAAACCCGCCGTACACGTATAAAAACTACAAATACCAGCAACGCCAAACTGCTATCAAAACAAGCGCGAAATCGCAATAGTTTGTGGCACGCGGTCTATTTTTACCACTCCAATCATGAGTCACCTCCCCTGGCTTTTCAATAATTTTAATCTGTAAACCAGAATGTTATCTCTGCACCATTTGGTAACTTTTTATATCTTTTGGAAAACATTTAAAAAACTATGTATCCTACTTATGCTCATCAAAAGAAGCACCGCATACTCGTCGTGTCTGTTGCAGTGTCTGTATTACGTATGTTTATTATTTTGTACGCTTTTAAAATACATCATTTTAAAGAGCGGCCTCAATTTGAAGAGTAGCCTCGATTTGAAGTGCGACAATTTTGTCAAAATGTGCGACAATTTTGGAATGACAGACCGACCGACCGACCGACCGACCGACAAAGTGAGTTATAGGTTTGTGGCTTGAGCCACAAACAATAAAGACAAACCAAGTGACTATCGCTGAAAGGTAAAGACGCAGTCCGTTTCTTACTTCTTTGGGGATACTGAATGTGTCTTCGATTTTAACCCTTTCGCCTCCAGCCATTTTCTTAGCCAAAAAACTACCATTAAGCTGAACAGAGTAGAATACAAATGTATCTGTAGTATTGGGAATTCCTCTGTGAAATGCATGACATTAGGCCTCCTATCCTTACCTCTCTAAATTAAGAAAATAAGGTCTTCAGATAACAGGCCCTGATCTGATGCCTTTTAATGACATGGGTGGTAAACCATTGTGGTGCATAAATGCGACATTGGCGGTGAAAGGGTTTTCAGCCAACACTTTCCATTAAACTTACCTGGATAGAGGAAGGATTTCGTTGGCAATACTGAGGATTCCTCTGTGACATGCATAAAATAGCGCATATCCTTACCTCCCAAACTTAAGAACTTAGGGTACTTGGATAACAGACCCTCGTTGGATGGCTTTTAGTGACATGGGTGTCAAATCATTGTGATGCCAAGAGGCGACAGTGGCGAGGACAGGGTTTTAAGCTACGCACGCCTGAAACGTGAATGATAAGAAATGGGTTTAAAAGTAGACGAAATAAATGGCAAAGCGCAGACTGGGAGAGAGAAAAACTGACACGCGTGTGCCCCCAGAGAGAGAGAGAGAGAGAGAGAGAGAGAGAGAGAGAGAGAGATGAAGTAGAGAGAGAGAGAGAGAGAGAGAGAGAGAGAGAGGGAGAGAGGAGAGAGAGAGAGAGAGAGGGGGGGGAGAGAGAGGGAGGAGACAGAGAGAGAGAGAGATAGATAGAGAGAGAGAGAGAGAGAGAGAGAGAGAGAGAGAGAGAGAGAGAGAGAGAGAGAGAGAGAGAGAGAGAGAGAGAGAGAGAGAGAGAGAAGAGAGAGAGAGAGAGAGAGAGAGAGAGAGAGAGAGAGAGAGAAGAGAGAGAGAGAGAGAGAGAGAGAGAGAGAGAGAGAGAGGCAGGAGAGAGAGAGAGAGAGAGAGAGAGAGAGAGAGAGAGAGAGAGAGAGAGAGAGAGAGAGAGAGAGAGAGAGGGAGGGAGAGAGAGAGAGATCCCGGAATTTCACAAAGTAGAATCCTCCTACTCATCCACACCCATACCTAGGGCCACCGTTCAGTTTGTTGGCTTGGTTGTTTGTTTAGTTTTTTTAAAGACCCACCAGGTCACGTGTCAATATTACGGGTTTGGCGTGTGTTTTCCTTTATAGCTGGTAATAAATCTTGTTTTGACCAGGTGTGACTCCCATACGAATGTCCCCAAATTGAAAACGAAGCATCATTTTAAAGAGCAGCCTCCATTTGAAGTTGGGGACATTTGTATGTGGGTCACAGCTACCCAGACAAAATAACAACCAAGGGACTTAATCGTAGTGCGTCGGTGTGTCTTTATGGACTGCTAAGTGACACTGTGACATTTTAGTGTGCAAGTTAACAACAACAATAAAATGAAAAGTTTAGTTTGTCTTGTATGGAAAAACAACAACAACAACCGGAATTAGCATTGAGTATATAATTGAAAAGTTAGCAATAAGGTAAAACAGAGAAAACTTCCCAAACAAAGCAATAATAGGAAGAAGAAGAAGGAGAAGAGGAAGAGGAAGAAGAAGAAGAAGAAGAAGAAGAAGAAAAAGAAGACGAAAAGAAGAGGAGAAGGAGGAGTAGGAGGAGGAGTCGAAGAAGAAGAAGAAGAAGAAAAAGAAAGTTAGAAGAAAGAACGCAAGATGAGAAGAAGAGGAAGAAAAAGACGAAGAAGAAGAAGAAGAAAAAGAAGAAGAAGAGAAGAAGAAGAAGAAGAAGAAGAAGAAGAAGAAGAAGAAAAAGAAGACGAAAAGAAGAGGAGGAGGAGGAGGCGAAGAAGAAGGAGAAAAAGAAGTAGAAGAAGAAGAAGATGATGAAGAAGAGGAAGAAAAACAAGAAGAAGAAGAAAAATGAAGAAGAAGAAGAAGAAAAAAAGAACAAGAACAAGAGCAAGAACAAGAAAAAAGAAGGACAAGAAGAAGAAGAAGTAGAAAAGAAGAAGAAGAAGAAGAAGAAGAAGAAGAAGAAGAAGAAGAAGAAGAAGAAGAAGAAGAAGAAGAAGAAGAAGAACAAGAACAAGAAGAACAACAACAACAACAACAACAAACGTCATCAACACACCACCAACGATAAAAAAAGACTTAAACGAACAAAATAAATTAACAAAACAAAACAAAAACAAAACCAAAAAAACAATGCAGCAAAGTTACCAACCTTGTATTTATGGAGCTCAAGAAAAGAAAAGGAAATCACAAGAAATGAAATTGTCAAGGAAGGGTCTAAATATAGAGAACCAAAGGACAAAGCAACAGACCACAGACATTCAAGCTGATCAAGGTTTAAGGGGGAATCCCTACCCAGATTTCGGTACCCAAATTGTAATGGCATGTGTTTATTTTCTAGTGGTCCAATCACCATGAAATTTGGCAGGAATGTGCCAAAGACACCACACTCTTAATGCAATGTTTTCTGTAAGTCTGTGACCAAACATAAATAGGAGAGAGGGGGGGGGGGAATTGTTTAAAAATGTTGCGGAAAGCAAATACAAATTACTACCGACTCTCTTGAAAACATTTTTTAAACAAAGTGCTTCATATTTTATGTGCATGCATGTAAACACAGTAAAAATGGCTGGTACTAAAATCTTAGAACTACTGTCAAAAGTAAGTCCACAGCTCGCGCACAGATTTTTAACATTTTTTTTATGGATAAAAAATGATGATCATTGATAAACAAAGTTATTTTCAGCAGAATTGAACAATGTTAGTACCAGCCATTGGTATTGGCCCCTGCAATCTGCATGCCAAATTTCAAAGCAATAGGAAACCCTACCCAGATTTTCACAAAATTCTTTTTTTTGAAACTTAAAACACTACATTAAAAAAAAAAATCTCCCTCCTATTTCTGTTTATCACAGACTTACAGAAAACATTGCATTAAGAGTGTGATGTCTTTGGCACATTCCTGCCAAATTTCATGGTGATTGGACCACTAGAAAATAAACACATGCCATTACAATTTGGGTACCGAAATCTGGGTAGGGATTCACGTGTTTCCCTTCTTATAGCTGGTAAGAAATCTTGTTTTGAACAGGTTTGACTCTCATACAATATGTCCCCACATTGAAAGCGAAACATAATTTTAAAGAGCAGCCTCAATTTGAAGTTGGGGACATTTTGTATGTGGGTCACAGCGGTTTCAGGCCACTCCCCCACCCCGAACATTTGCCCCCGGACGCTTCCCCCCTGCCATTTCCCCCCCCGGCCATTTGCCCCCAGGACCATTTGCCCCGCGGCCATTTGCCCCCCGGTCACTTGTCCCCATGTTACTTTTGTCCCCCCCCCCCCACCCCGGGCACTTGCCCCCCATTTCACAGCGGAAATTTCCCCCCTGGACACCCCCCCCCCCCTCTCTGTGTGTGTGTGTGTGTGTGTGTGTGTGTGTTGTGTGTGTGGGTGTGTGTGTGTGTGTGTGTGTGTGTGCCTATGTCTATGTCTCTTTCCTACCTGTCCGTCCGTCCGTCCGTCTAGTCTGTCTCTCTCTCTTTCTCACTCTCTGTTACTTGCCCCCGTGATGTCTGTCAAGTCGAGTCAAAATGATCTTTATTGACGGTAAAGGAATAAGCTAAACAAAACTTTTTTTTTCATCCTGTCGTCATAAATAAATAAGAAATACAACTGAAGCAAACAAGATGAAAAGCAAAAACTATAAACAAAAAAAATCAATTTACAATGAAAAATATGGAAAAAATACACATAAATATGTGTCTGTGTGTGTGTGTTGTGTGTGTTAGTGTGCGCGCGCGCGCATGCGTGCGTGTGCATTGTATGTCTGTGAGCGCACAGTGCGGTGCATAAAGCAAATATGATGTGTGTTGACTGTGTTATGTATGTGTGTGCGTTGCAATCATGCATGTGTGGGTACACACGCTCAATGCGCTCGCAACAGAGCACACACACACACACACTCGGGGGCAAGTAAGAGAGGAAGAGATATGAGAGACAGGACAGACAGGACAAGAAAGGACAGACGGGAACAGGTAGGACAACAAAACACACCACAGAGCACAGAGAAAGGGGTGGTGGGCACTGTCCAGGTGGGAAATGCGATTACTCGCGCTACGTATGACGCTATGACCGAGGGGGGACAAGTGTCTACTTGAGTGTTGGGAGAACATATAGCACCATAATTTGATGGGGCCGGAGTGACCGCGCGCCTGAAACACGCACACACCTTTGAGTGGTTACGTTCGAGGCGTATTACCGGGCAAACTATTGCACAAAGGGCGCAGGAACGTATGAGTTGAACATGGGGCGGAGAGGTCTCTTGGGCACAAATGTAAGGCTCTCGGCGTCGGGTGGCGGGGGCAGAGGAACGTACGTCGGGGCAGGGGACAGGGGGGGAGGTTTGCCAAAGTGGGGTGCTACGGGTAGACCACGCGGTCCCGAGGTATGAGTGGTAGGCGTGGAGCCTGGCTGGGGGTGGGTGAGAGAGCGATCAGCTGACCAGTGGGGGATTAGCTCGGTACGTGTCCCAAAGCTGACCAAATGGGGCAGGACCGTTGGGGAATCGATAAACCATAAGACGCTGAGACATGGAGCATTGATGCAAAGTGTGGAACGGGGTTTAATGAGCATACAGCCAGTGCCATATGGGGCAAAATATCCAAGGGGGGGGGGAGGGGTGACAGGGGGGAGTGTTCTGGGCCAAAGTCGGGCGCGGGGGGGGGGGGGTGGGGGGGCAAGTGTCGGGTGGGAAAAATAGTACCAGAGGGCAACGTGACCGTGGGAGCAAATGAGTCTGGGGGGGCAAAATATCCAAGGGGGGGATGGGGTGACAGGGGGGCAGTTTGTCAGGCCAAATGTCGGGGGGGGGGGGGTGGGGGGGTGGGTGGGGGGTAGACCCCGGTCACAGCTACCCAGGAGAAAAAAAACCCAGAGAGTTTATCGTGGTGCGTCAGTGGTATTTTAAAGAGGCACCCTAACGGATTAGTTGGTTTTTTTGTGCCAGAAACACGTCGAGTCACCACAGAGAGATTGGCCAATGGAGAAAAAAAAACCCACCTCACACGATCTATGACAAAAACAGAGAATAACAAAGGAAGAGAAGAGAGAGGTGATCATTGTAATAGAAAGGGGAAAGTGTTGAGGAAGGAGGTGATAGAAGAAACCCAACGATAACATAGAGACACAGAGAATCAAAGCGCAGCGCAAGCACGCACGTACGCACGCACGCAAGCTTCGAACGCGCGCCACGCCCCCACCTGTACGACACACAACACCGCGCGCGCGCGGGACACACACATCTCTCTCTCTCTCTCCTCCTCTCGCTTCTCTCTCTCTCTCTCTATCCTCTCACACACACACACACACACTTCCAAAAAGCAATATGTAAGCGCGAACACGCAAGCACGCACGTACGCACGCACGCACGCTCACACCTAAACCCCACCCCCACCCACACAAACAAAGAAGCAATTATGTAAAAAAATAACGTACAAATGGTCAAGTAGAACTAAGTAGAACACACTTTTGGTCAAACCTCTCATTATTAATTTCGCATGAATGACATGGAAGTTGAGTGTACGCAAGTGGGTTCCCAACCTACTTATTTATTTTGGTGGTGTTTGTTGTTTTTCTTCGAAACACGCCATTTCTGTGCTGTGTCGTGGGTAAGGCATAGATGTCAACGCTTTGTAACTGTAAAACAGAGAGAGAGCGAGAGGAGAGAGAGGAGAGAGAGAGGAGGAGAGAGAGGAGGAGAGAGAGAGAGAGATATGGAAGAGAGAGAGAGAGAGAGTCACGAGTCGAGAGAAGAGGAGAGAGACGGGGGGGGGAGATCGGACGAAGAGAGACAATGAGGAAGACGAATGAGAACGACATGGGGGAGAGGAGTAGGGGAGCGACGCGACGACGGGTTTAAGGAGATAAGGAGAGAGAGCGGAGCTGGCAACGAGAGAGGAGAGGACGAAGGTGACGATGACGGAGGGAACGGAGATGAGGGAGCCATTTTTGGGACGAGGGGAAGAGACCGAGATGAAGAAACGGAGAGATGAGAGAGAGAGAGAAGATTGGAAACTTGAAAACTGAAAACTTAAACTTTATTTTCCAAGGATTATAGATTTTAGGCAACGCCTATTCTACCAATCTGTCAGAGAGAGAGAGACGAGCGACCGAGGAGAGAGAGGAAATGGAGAGAGAGAGATGCCGTCCTGGGCTGGAGCGAACGAGAGAAGTAGAGATGAGAGGGGAGACAGGATGGAGAGATTGAGAGAGACAGAGAGAGACAGAGAGGAAAGAGAATGAAGATGTTCAAGAGACGAAGAGAGAAGAGATGAGACGAGATTCAGTTTAAATGCTAGTGGGTTCCCCCACCCACCTGTTGTTGTAGTTGTTGGTTTTTTTTTTTCCCCTTTGGTTTGTTTTAAACAAAGTTTATTGACATAATACATTGCAGTGTACACAAATTATTCTATGAGCACAACAAGCTATATGCTTATAAGCGCACTCTTTTTCTTTGGAGGCGGCATTTCTGTGCTGTTCTCATGGTAAGGGCATAGAGGTCAAAGTTTTGTAAATGTAAAACAGAGAGAGAACTTGGAAGCTGCAACAATTAAACTTTATTAGGGGGAGAGAGGAGAGGAAGAGAGGGAGAGAGAGAGAAAGATCGAGAGAGAGAGAAAGATCAAGAGAGATAGAGAGAGAGTGAGAGAGAGAGGACAAAAAAGAGGAGATTTACGAAGAGAGGAGAGGACCCAGAGGGAACAGAGTTGAGAGAGGGGGGGAGAGAGGAGAGGAGAGAGAGACAGAGAGGAGAGAGGAGAGAGATGAAGAGGAGAGAGGGAGTAGATGAGAGAGAGGGACAGAGAGAACAGAAGGAGAGAGATGCGGAGAGAAGAGAGGAGAGTGAGAGAGAGAGAGAACGAGAGGTAGAGAGAGAGAGAGAGACGAGAGTTGGGAGATGATTGACGGTGATGAGAGAGAGATTGAGAGAGAGAGAGAGAGCTGAGGATGAGAGAGATGAGAGAGAGAGAGACGGTATGGGAGAGAGAGAGAGGAAGAGAGGATGGAGAGAAAGAGAGAGGGAAAGGGGTAAAGAGGGGGAGAGAAGAATAGAGACGAAGCGAGAGGAGAAAAGAGAGGAAAGATGAGTGAGGAGAGAGAGAGAGACGAACGAGAACGAGACTCGTAGGAGAGAGAGAGAGAGTTGAAGGAACGAGAGAGAGAACTTGAAAACTTGAAAACATGAACACTTAAAATATATTCTAAAGACACACTGACACACCACGATTCCCTTGGTTTTTTTAGGTAGCTATGACCCACATACAAATGTCCCCCAACTTAAAATTGAGGCTGCTATTTTTAAAAGGATGTTTCCGTTTTCATTTTGGAGACATTTTTATGGGAAGTCAAAGCCTGAGTCAAAACAAGATTTCGTACCAGCTATAAGAGTGGAAATACATTGTGAAACCCGTGATTTTGACACGTGAACCTGGTGGGTCTTTAAACACTAAAACATTATTGCTATTCTCCAATTCTTTCCGAGAGAGAGAGAGAGAGAGAGAACACGCACGCGCACACGCACACGCACGTACACGCACACACACAAACACACACTAGCGCACACACTCGCGCACACTCACACACACACATACATACACGTACATACACACACATACAGACGCACAGGCACACACACACGCACATGGACGCACATATGCACCCGCTCTGATATTAACATGACGCAGAAGGCCCTGAGATATTGAGACGATCGAGAGGAGAAATGGCGAAGGAAGGAAGGAAAGGAAAGGACAAGGAGAGAAAGAATACAGTCATTATCGATCCAGTGGCCTTTAGATGAGAGAGAGAGAGAGAGAGAGGAGAGACGAGAGAGAGAGAGAGATCGAGACGAGAAGAGACGAGAGAGAGAGGAGAGAGCGAGGAAATGGTATCAATCGTACATTGCTGTGCTAAATGGGGTGTTGCTGGATGATGGTGCATATAAATAAATGAGGAGACGTATATTAAAAGCACACACAGAAACACACCACGGACACACACCACACACACGCACACACACGAACACGCAAATCACACACAAGCACGCACACACCACACATACACACACACGCACACCACAAGTACACACACACGTACACACACCACATGGCACACGCACACACACACACACACGCACACATATTACTATAGATTGTATACATATGCACACACCGCACAGCGCACACACACGCACACACACACGGACCACAACGTACACCCACATGACACACCCACACACCACATGCACACCACACACACACACACACACACCCACACACACACACCCACCCCCCCACACCCACACAACACACACACACACACCCAACACAGTTCGACGGACCCCAACAAAGTAAAATTTTTTCAGATGTTCGTGACGGGTGCTAGGAGCGAGATATGAGACGAAAAGTGAAATGGCCGGAAGAAGCGAGCAAGCAAAGGGAGAGAATGCATTCGGTATTGTCCAGGGACATCCCTTGCGACACTCGTATTTCCTCCTTTCTTGTTTTCTGCGGCTGCCCCTTATTACAGTGATGTATTTTATCACACTCCACAACAGAGACCACACACACACCGCACGCACACACCACACACAGCACACACACCACACACCGCACACACAATAGATACGCACGCACACGCCACTCACTCGCATACACACAAACGCGCACGCACACGCACGCAACACACACACACCCACCCACACACACACACACACACACACACAACACACACACAAACACACACATTATGCAGTACTGTTCAATATGTCTTGCAGCTGATTGTATCAAACGGTTATTTCAGTAAATTTGCAAATTCCCTGGCCTTCCAAAGGAGAACATTATTTTGCAAATCTCCTGACAATGTTAGGAATTTTGCAAAGTCCCTGAGTGCAATGGTAAATTTGCAACTTTACTGAACATTATTTGTAGGACATTTTGAAAGGTTGTCAAAGTGTACCTGTTTAAAAACAAAATTAAACATTTTAATTCATGTTTCATATATGTAAACCAAAGAGAAGAAAAACAAACAACAACAACATGAAACCAACGCACACCCCCCCCCCCACCCCCACACAAATGCATACATACATACCATGCATACATACATGCACACATAAAAATTACATACATTACATACATACATTACATAATATAAATCCATGCATACATTCCTACCATACATACATACATACATAACAACATACATCATACATAGATACATACATACATACATACATCATGAACGACAAAGTATAACATCAGATAAAGGAAACATGTTATCCGACATTAAAAGGCATTTTTTTCACAATGTTATAAATATTAATGGGAACAGGTAAGAGACTCAGGCGGCCATTAGAAAAGAGAAGGCACATGAAATAAATTGACTTCCAGCACCTCCGCCAAGGATGAATGGCCGATTTGACGGTTTGGTTTCTAGGAAACCAGAGCAAAGTGAGTGTTGCGATCTCTGTAAAGGGTGTTTCCCTGGTGACCTCGACGTGTTTCTTGCAACAAAAAATCCTCATCCGTCAGGGTTCCCCTTTAACCCACGATCATCCTTTTCAATACGTCATCTCGCCCCCTACTTGATATTTGAAAGGGTTACTCTCACACGATCATGGTTTAAAATTATAGGGTATGTTTTGATAGCCCTGGTGCGTAGCTACGCACAATCTCTACGTTTTCAGGAACCCTGATGTAGACATGCATGTTTGCTTAATTAACGCAGCTGTTGTCTTTCTGTCTGTGTTTGTAACCCGTGTTCTCTTTGTTTCGGGCTCGCTCTTTCTTGCCCGTCTGTTTTCGCACTCATAACAATGTTCTCTCTGTCTCACCCTCTGTCTCTCTGTGACTCTCTCTCTCTCTCTCTCTCTCTCTCTCTCTCTCTCTCTCTCTCTCTCTCTCTCTCTCTCTCTCTCTCTCTCTCTCTCTCTCTCTCTCTCACCTATTGATATGAGTGCATGTGAGTATGCTTGTGTTCGATTCTTGTTTGTACTGCTGTCTTCATTCAGCATCTTCAGTTTGAAAGTGCGCATGCTTGTGTTTATCTGATATTCTATGTATCATGCATGTATGAAGTTTTGAACTACGTATACGCTAAGTTTGTTATGTGTGTTTATGATAAAATGTTGTTAATACTGCTACTTTGTTACACCTTTGTAACCACTCAAAATGACATGGGCCAATGGCCTACTCATTAAACCATTTCAGTGTTCACGTGTTCAGTGTTCTCGTCTCTCTCTCTCTCTCTCATCCTCCTCTCACTCTCTCTTCTCTCTCTCTCTACTTCTCTCTCTCTCTCTCTCTCATCTCTATCCTCTCTCTCTCTCTCCTCTCACCGATTGATATGAGTGCATTTTTTGTGAGTATGCTTGTGTTCGATTCTTTGTTTGTACTGCTATCTTCATTCAGCATCTTCAGTTTGAAAGTGCGCATGCGTCCCGTTGGCATCTAGGCGTTGCTTAAGCATTGCCAATGAACGCATTGTCATTCTCTCACCCTCTCTCCCCTTTCGCCCCCCCCCCCCTCCTCTCCTCTCTCTCTCCTCCTCTCTCCCCTTTCGCCCCCCCCCTCTCCTCTCTCTCTCTCTCTCTCTCCTTTCGCCCCCCCCCCCCTCGCCCCCCCTCTACTCTGTCTCTCTCTCTCTTCGCCCCCCCTCGTCTCTCTCTCTCTCTCTCTCTCCTCTCTCTCTTTACCCCCCCCTCTCTCCTCTCTCTCTCTCTCTCTCTCTCTCTCTCCATCTCTCAGTCTCCTTCTCTCTCTTCTCTCTCTCCCGCTCTCTCTCTCTTCTCTCTCTCTCTCTCTCTCTCTGGGGCTTGACTGCAGACCATACAGTTATTGAACGAGTGCATCTACAAGCCATTAAACGTTTGCTCAATGTAAGTATTAAAACACCAAGTGTACTCATATACAGCGAATATGGGAGATACCCTCTTTATATTCTAACGTTTACTAATTCTATAAGATATTGGTGAAAACTCACTAGAATGGAACAGAATCGCTTACCTAGGAAAGCTTATAATATGCTCTATTGTCGCCATTGTAATGGCAAGAAGAACTGGGCATCCAATATTTGTAATACATTATATAGACATGGCTTTGGTTTCGTTTGGGAAAATCAGGGCGTACAAAATGTTAAACCATTCTTGACTCTTTTAAAGCAGAGATTAATTGACAACCATTTGCAAGGTTTCGACTCTGCGATTTCTTCAAAGGACAGATATCAGTTATATTCATCGTTTAGATTATTGCAAGGCACTCCGTACTATTTGAGTGACATTAAGAACCCAGTATTGAGGAAACATTTGACCAGAATTAGACTAGGGGTTTCACAGTTGAGACCTCATAGATTTCGATTTTCAAAGGCACAACAAAACAAAGACTGTCCATTTTGTCCTAAAGTCATTGAAACGGAACTGCACTTTCTTTTGGTGTGCCCTCACTATTGTAATGTACGTGAATCACTTATTCCTAGAAAATATTATACTCATCCAAATGCATTCAGATTGACCTTACTTCTCTCTGATTCTAGACTATGTACAAAACTTGCCGTATTCATTGCTAAAGCTTTTACCCTACGAAATGCATTGTGCTAGCATGTTTACAAATTTATGTTGATCAAATGTATTAGTGACTAACTATACCTCTTTTTGTTTACTTTCTAAGCGTCAAAACACGAAACTGCAGACATTTGGTCTTTTGATTCATGGGTAAGGACATGTGTTTGGTTCAGAAAACGTGTTTTCATTAAATTATAGAAATGTTATGCATGTTTTAAGAATACTTCAGTTATAACAATCCCTACACAACACTGGTATGTTTTACCCAAATGTGTCTCTTCCCTTGTGTTTATGATGCCTTTGTGGGCTGATTAGTGTACACAGTACTTTGTGTTTATAATGCCTTTGTGGGCTGATTAGTGTACACAGTACTTTGTGTTTATAATGCCTTTGTGGGCTGATTAGTGTACACAGTACTTTGTGTTTATAATGCCTTTGTGGGCTGATTAGTGTACACAGTACTTTGTGTTTATAATGCCTTTGTGGGCTAATTAGTGTACACAGTACTTTGTGTTTATAATGCCTTTGTGGGCTGATTAGTGTACACAGTACTTTGTGTTTATAATGCCTTTGTGGGCTGATTAGTGTACACAGTACTTTGTGTTTATGATGCGTGTTTTCTCAATGCACCATGGCCCCCTCTATAACATAGTATTTAACACAAAATAACAATGTTCTGTGCGAGTTTATACTTCCATGTTATTTAGACAGACAAACGTGTGTTTGCCGAAGTTTGTGTGCATTGTGTATGAATGTCAAATGCCCTTCAGGCTTTTGCTTGGTTTATCAAGGCCTCGTGAAACATTAATTCGTATAGAATATTTCGTTTTAGTTGATCAAAACGTGGTAAATACCGCATTCTGAGCATATTTCGTATGTATGCATTCTTTGTAGTTATCACCCTTCCTTTACATATTTTTGAATGACAATTTGCTCAATGGTACAGTGCTGTGTATGTTGATTCAAGTTGAGTTACCGCTATAGTTTGTGTTGAGTCACTAATGCTCTTTCGCATTACCTACCTTTACAAAATTGAGTGTCTATGCATAGTATTACCTTGTATTTCTAATCAGATGCTTGATTTTGACCGTTTGGTTGATAGAATTATTGACCACTCTGTTGATGGTTTATCTGGTAAATTTGTTGATTAATGGTGGTTTGTTGAATTAGTTTGGTGCATTTATTAATTATCGGTGGCTGATTGATGTGGGACTGCTTACTTGATTATTTATTAATTAATAATGGATGATTAGTTGTTTGATAGTTTAATAGTTTGGTATATTTGTAATCGACTTGTTCTGGCTAATTGTTTAACCATCTTTTTCATCGA
>CM065692.1:53902363-53907363 GCA_017654935.2 Phymorhynchus buccinoides
AGCGAACGCTCGTAGCTGTTCACGTAATTCGACCACAAAACCCACCAAACGGTCCCAAGAAACATCTTCGTTTGCCGATAGTTTGCCGAACGGTTTTTTTCTCCTCGTCTAATAGTGACACGCGGCACACTATCACGTGACTTGTCACGGGGGTCATTACATTTCTGGCTGTTGATTGATCCATTAAGGTTTTTGTTTTGTTTTGATTTTTACCAATCAGACAAGAGCTTGTAATATTTCCCTCCCCCTCCTCCAACCCCCCCCCCCCCCCCCCCCCCCCCCACCCCCCCCCTACCCCAACCCCCCTTGACTTCCCCCATGTCCGCGCACTCTGTGTGTCTGTGTGTCTGCTTCTGTCTCTGTCTCTCTTTGTCTCCGTCTCTCCCTGTCTCTCTGTCTCTCTCTGTCTCTCTACATGCTCTGTATGTGCAATAGTATGCCTTGCCACGTTTATGTTATATGTTACTATTATGTATCAAGGACAGATTGGAAGACTAGGCGTTGCCTAAAATCTTTATCCTTGAAAAATAAAGTTCAAGTTTTCAAGTTTTCAAGTTTTCTCTCTCTGAGCTGTCTGTCACTTATCTCTCAGTGTCTTTGTATCTGTCTCTGTCTGTCTCTCTCTATTGTTCCCTATGTTTTTGTGTGTGTGTGTGTGTGTGTGTGTGTGTGTGTGTGTGTGTGTGTGTGTGTGTGTGTGTGTGTGTGTGTGTGTGTGTGTGTGTGTGTGTGTGTGTGTGTGTGTGTGTGTGTGTGTGTGTGTGTGTGTGTGTGTGTGTGTGTGTGTGTGTGTGTGTGTGTGTGTGTGTGTGTGTGTGTCTACGCGAATGTCTGTCTTTTTGTGTCTCCATCTCGCCATGTTTCTGTATCTGTCTAAGTCTATCATTGCTTCTGCTCGTCTGTTTGTCTACGCTCTCTGTCTCTCTTTATGTCTCTCTCTCTCTCTCTGTCTGTTTCTCTCTCTCTCTCTCACTCTCTATCTATGCCGGTTTTGTTGTTGTTTGTTTGTCTGTTATCATTTTCTTCATTAATTGTTTCTTTGCTTGAGGTCAATAGTGTAAAAAAGCTACCCTCTGTCTGTTTTACTCTCTCTCTCTCACAATCTCTCTATGCCGTATTTTGTTGTTGTTCGTTAGTTTCTCTCTAATCTCTTTCTCTCATTAATTGTTTATTTGCTTGAGGGCTCTAGTGTAAAAAAGCTCTCTTATCTGTCTCTACCCTCAATAAAAAACATTCGTATTCGTATTCGTATTCGTCTCTCTCTCTCTCTCTCTCTCTCTCTCTCTCTCTCTCTCTCTCTCTCTCTCTCTCTCTCTCTCTCTCTCTCTCTCTCTCTCTCTCTCTCTCTCTCAAAGAAGAAGAAGAAGAAGAAGAAGAAGAAGAAATTATTCAATCAGTGGCTAGTTTTATAGCAAAAGCTAAAAAAATCAGGCTAACTAACATAACAAGAACAACGAATGTATAGATAGATGGCTGAAAACAATATATGTTGTTCTTGATAATTTTTCATGTTGATTATATATTGGATGGTCGGTAACCATGAATGTTTTCTTTCAGTTTTCATTTCTTTTGTTTCATTTGTTTATTTTATTTTTGTTTATGGTGTCGAATACTCTCTCTCTCTCTCTCTCTCTCTCTCTCTCTCTCTCTCTCTCTCTCTCTCTCTCTCTCTCTCTCTCTCTCTCTCTCTCTCTCCCTCTCTCGCTCACTCACTCTTAAAGACCCACCACGTCACGTGTCAAAATCACGGTTTTCACGTGTTTCCCTCTCTCGCCGGTAAGAAGTCTTAGTTTGGCCAGGTGTGACTCCCATGCAAATCCCCCTCATACATCAAAACGAGACATCACTTTGAAGAGCGGTCTCGTTTGCGTATGGGGGAATGTGTATGTGGGTCACACCTGGTCAGAAAAAAGGGACTTACTATTGCTTGGTCAGTGGGTCTTTAAGGGTCAGCCACACGCCCACTAAAATCGCACGACTGTACGATACGATTCGATCACGTGGTCTCCAAGAACAAATGTGATTGGCGCATCGAGATCACGTGATCGAATCGTATCGTACAGTCGTGCGATTTTAGTGGACATGTGGCTGGCCTTTTAAGTGTCTGCCCAATGAACTGTCAATCTGAAAGCCTTTCGGAGAGCGCGAATCTCCACCAAGGAACATCAGTTTGGTTAATGTGCTGCCTTTTGTTTTCTCAATAGCTGGCCCCCGTTTGCCACGTTTTAGGTTCTTTTCTTCTTTTCTAATTCATATTAGTTTATTTACCTGGATTTATGTTTTATTGTTGTTGTTGTTGTTGGTGGTGGTGGTGTTGTTTTGGTTAATAATGTTTACTGAGTTTGTATATCTGTCACTTTGATTTCGGTGCTTTTTGTTTTCTTTACAATATATTAGGTACTTTATAGTCACAGAGGCGTCTCTGTTTGCAAGACTAAACACACACACAAAAACCGCCCATCATAGCATTTGTGGCAAATTTTCAAGTGAATTGCTCACTTTTCCTCAGGACATATTATTATTTTATTATTTTTCTGAATAAAATGGTCTTCACGTAAGGAATAACGACATTTTGCCCTTGCAATGGACCTCTCTTTGTCTGGGATGTCTCGAAACCAGATTTCATTCCATCCATCCTGTTCAATTAAAACACACACAAAAACGAATAAAGAAATAAATACACAAGCTATAGCAAGCTAACAAAACAAAAATGGACTGCTCAAGTTGACAGAGAGAGAAATTCAACGAGGCGCATGCGCGATTCGAGGAGGAAGTCTCGCGAGATTTGGAACGTCCTTGTCCGCCATTGCTTTAATCGCTAATGTCGGGCGTCGAAGAAAAATACCGTGGTGTGAAGCCTTCTTCTCTCCTTTGTCAAATCTTTGGTGTGTTTTTTGGTTACTCGTAGTTCGATGAGAATGGAATTACATTATATTGGAAATGAGGACATAATATGCGTTTCTATGATTGTCTGTTTGTGTAACCGTATAGCCTACCGGTCTCTGTGTATGTCTATATATCTAAAACCGAAACTACGAATCGTTAATGTTGGAAATCGCAGGTATTGAACTCGGTATTCAAGGAATATGAGCATTGTGTTGGTTTTAGATTTTATTATTTTAGTAAAACAGTATCGACGAAGATCAGGTAATGAGAGACTTAGTGCGATTTTTCTCACATTCCAGAGGGCATGACGCTCGTGTGGGGCTAATCCTCTCTATATAATTAGTTGGGGAAATTAAAGAAAGAGAGAGAGACAGTGAGTGGTCTCTCTACCATCACTCTCTCTCTCACTACGCCCAAGTAAGAAAATCGCGTGATAAGCCCCTAGTGCATTGACTGCCCTCTGGCGTGAAAACTATCGCCATAGGTTGACCATTGGCTTTGTTTTCTTCTAACATCTACTCTGACTTAGCATACATTCCTGAAGTTAAACGGTCAGTCGAATAGCAGTAAATAGTTACTCTCTGCCTATAGCAATAAATAGTTATGTTGAAAATTACTCTATCCGTATAACACTCTGACTAGTCTCTCTCTCTCTCTCTCTCTCTCTCTCTCTCTCTCTCTCTCTCTCTCTCTCTCTCTCTCTCTCTCTCTCTCTCTCTCTCTCTCTCTCTCTCTCTCTCTCTCTCTCTCTCTCTCTCTCTCTCTCTCTCTCTCTCTCCTCTCTCTCTCTCTCTCTCTCCTTCTTCTCTCTCTCTCTCTCTCTCTCTCTCTCTCTCTCTCTCTCTCTCTCTCTCTCTCTCTCTCTCTCTCTCTCTCTCTCTCTCTCTCTCTCTCTCTCTCTCTCTCTCTCTCTCTCTCTCTCTCTCTCTCTCTCTCTCTCTCTCTCTCTCTCTCTCTCTCTCTCTCTCTCTCTCTCTCTCTCTCTCTCTCTCTCTCTCTCTCTCTCTCTCTCTCTCTCTCTCTCTCTCTCTCTCTCTCTCTCTCTCTCTCTCTCTCTCTGTCTCTCTCTCTCTCTTTCCTCTCAAGAACTTGTAGTACTGATATATGGCTCGCCAGTTTGTTGATGAACGCGTGTGTGCGTTGATTCGGGTTAGTTCGATGTTTAATTAAGGATAAGAGAATGGGGGGTTGGTTGGGGCAGGATGAATGGAAAACGAAAACGAAAACGAAAACGAAATTTTATTTAACCAGGGAACATGAGATAAGCAAGTTACATGCTTTTTTCCACCCAGCCCTGGGGAAAAATGAAATAAATCAAACAAGAAAGCTAAATAATATATGTACATGCAGAAATGAGAATAAAAGGGAGGGAGGATGGGGGGAAGAGGCACAGAGGGGGATAAGGATGGGGACATTTTGGAATTTAAAGTACAGGGAAAAAAAAAGTCACATCATGCAAACATAAAAACAGCAAAGGATAACACTCCTCATCATTATCAGTAATAGTAAGATAGTAATAAACAAATCAAGTTATATCATACAAAAGTATCAAACACATATATGTTATCACATTTTATAACAAAATCAGCAATCATAAATATCACTCTTAAAGACTCTGTCTCTGTCTCTCTCTGTCTCTCTCTCTGTCTCTCTCACACACACACACACATGGAGAGAGAGAGAGAGAGAGAGAGAGAGAGAGAAAAGGAGAGAGAGAGAGAGAGAGAGAGAGAGAGAGAGAGAGACAGACAGACAGACAGACAGACAGACAGACAGACAACAGACACTACAGATCGGCAGACATCAAGAGAGAGAGACAAGAGGAAGGATCGATCGTAAGAAGCCCAGAAGTGGAAGCGGATTTAAGAAAGACGATGATAGAGGGAATGGGGTGGGGGTGGGATGGGGGGGGTGATGGGTAGAGAACACAGAGGCATTCAAGATGAAGATGGATTGAACATTTTCTTCAGTTTGCTCAGCTTTCCTTTATCTTTTACTAGTGGCAACGCCGCCTTGCTTCGCTTCGCAATGGCTGCAGGCTCATGCCGCCCAAGGCTGTAATGCCCAAGGTGCCCCAACTTTTCAGAAAACAGCCAACAACCAGTCGTTATTTT
>CM065692.1:53914863-53924863 GCA_017654935.2 Phymorhynchus buccinoides
CAAAGATAGCAATGCAGGTGTAATGAATCTAAAATAAACTAACTTCTCACGCGCACATTTTAAAAACAAACAACTGAAATAAACTCCCAACTCAATTGTAATTAATAAATAAACAAGTAAGATAAAACAAATTTATGCCAACACAATACAAATCATTATAAAGAGTAATTCACATTCACTCAGCACTCTTCAGAGTTGATGCTGTTTATCATGAAAAACAAATACTGGCCAGGGCCTGTATTCACGTTGAGATAGCATGAGACTTAGCATGATGCTAACTTAGAAGCTCTTCCAATGTCCTATTGAATTTAATAGGACTTTTGGAAGAGCTTCTAAGTTAGCATCATGCTAAGTCTCATGCTATCTCAACGTGAATACAGGCCCTGATCAATGCATTAGTCTTTGAAAGTTTGAGCCAAGTCTTGAAACTTCATAAGCCTTATCCAGTTTATGTTTATGTTTATGTCTGGATACATCGCAGACACCACTTCATAGTCCAGGCGAAATTAAGCTTTGCTAAAACAACCGCCTTCTTTTTTTTTATTTTACAAAGATTATCGCCGGGATTATCATTTTAAAGAAGACATAGAACGTTAGACACATTATCTGGCTCCCTGGCCTCTCCCGGTGACGTAACCCAAATCCTATGATCTCATTTTCTTTCACATAAAGAAAAACTTAGGTCATTTTCTTTGACGAAATTATAAAAACTAGTCAATGTCAAGTACCCCCAAAATAAAACATCCCACATACTTGACAGAGATTGGAGATTGGAAGCAACTGAACATTGTTATACAGTTTTTAGAAAGAACATCAAATTCATCAAACTCATGACTAGCAGCGACTGTATTAATGGCACATGCATGGTGGTTACAACCGAACCTGACACACAACGAATGTCAAACAACGAAAAGAACCGAGCCCCCGAAGTGGAACCTCAAATCCATGGGGTTAATTGGATTTACTACAAAAAAACCAATAACTTGTATCAAACAATCACTGCAGAAATATAAAAAAGGGGGGTTGCTTTTTATATTTCAGCAGTCTTTTTTTTTAATACAATGTATTGGTAATAAGTTCATTAATATGTCAATGGACTATCTAAAGATAGTCCGTTTTGACTCCAAGCCATCGAATTAGCAGCCATTTTGAAACTATTCCGTTGCAAAGTATTGTTGTTGTTGTTGTTTGTTGGTGTTGTTGTTGTTGTTGTTGTTGTTGTGTTGTTGTTGTTGTTGTTGCAGAGGGGGGGGGGGGGGTGGCAGCTGCTATTCCGGTTGGGCTATAATTTGTTTAACGTGGAGACGCCTCGTCCACTCTCTCGGCCAACGGGATTTGAGGACGAGAGTTGGCGTTGGGGAAGGTCCCCAAAGGCCAAACAATCCCACTAACTACAGAACTAGAGCCAGTGCAAATGCCCCCTTAGTTAGAGAGTCATAGTTTTCCACGAAAGACTAAGCTATACCATGATGTTCCAATACTGTCGAAAATAACTCTTTGTACTGCAAGCATTTACTATTGGCCCTTTCTATAAGCATTAATTATGATGTCAACCAGTGATAAAATATATTTGAGTAAAGGCCTCAAAGTTAAAGCACAAGGAATTATAATATGAAGTTCCAAAGGGTACTGGTAAAGAGGAGCAAATCGAGCAGCAGAGTTCTATGCATAATAATTATGTTGAAAGAAATGCGAGTATGAAGGTACCTTCAACTGGCATTTCGAACAGCAAGTTATTCAAGTGTATCTGTGTCGATGTGTGCGTATGTGCTTGTGATCTCTCTCTCTCTCTCTCTCTCTCTCTCTCTCTCTCTCTCTCTCTCTCTCTCTCTGTCTGTTTGTCTGTCTGTCTGTATCACTCTCACTCTGTCTTTGTGTCTGTCTCTCTGTGTATATGTGTATCTCTCTCAATGTGTCTCTCTGTCTCTCTCTCTCTCTCTCTCTCTCTCCCACTCTCTCTCTCTCTCTCTCTCTCTCTCTCTCTCTCTCAAATCTCTGTCTCCCTTCTTTCTCTCTTCTTTCTCTCTCTCTCTGTCTCTCTCTCTCTCTCTCTCTCTCTCTCTCTCTCTCTCTCTCTCTCTCTCTCTCTCTCTCTCTCTCTCTCTCTCTCTCTCTCTCTCACACAGTGTTTCGTCCCACGGACAAACAAATGTCCTTATTTTCCTCTTCAATAGTTTTTTTTAAAATTATGATTTGATTTTATCCACCCCCCTCCCCACCCCCCTCGATCACAGTTAATTAGTCAGATAGCAAGGACAAGCAAAAGTCCTTATTGTCCTTATTTTCCTCTTCAATAGCTTTTTTTTTTTGATAAATATCAGGCACCCCACCCCACTCCAACACTCCCCCTCCCTCGATCACAGTTAATTAGTCAGATAGAAAGGAAGCGATGTCAAAACTCAAGGGATCGGGGACACTGGCATTAATTTCCACGCGATTTCCCATTGTTCTAAGGGGGGGAGGGGGGTAGCAAGCATCACAAGACAGATGTGTAGTGGGTCTACGGGGCTGTGCTGGGATATGTGCGCAGCCACCGGAATGGCATGATGCTACCCTGAGGGATTCGAGTGACAGAGACGGACAGACAGACAGACAGAGAGCGACAGACAGAGAGATAGAGAGACACGCACGCAGAGAGAGAGAGAGAGAGAGAGAGAGAGAGAGAGAGAGAGAGAGAGAGAGAGGAGAGAGAGAGAGAGAGAGAGAGAGAGAGAGACAGAGACAGACAAAGAGCGACAGACACACAGAGAGAGACAGACACGCACAGGCACGCACGCACGCAGAGAGAGAGAGAGAGAGAGAGAGAGAGAGAGAGAGAGAGCGAGAGAGAGAGAGAGAGAGAGAGAGAGAAACACTGAAAAAACTGAGAGTTAAATGAGAGACGAGAGAGAGAGCCACTGACACACTGAAAAACTCTATTTAACAAGAGGGAGAGAGAGAGAGAGAGACAGACAGACAGACAGAGACAGACAGAGAGACAGAGAGACAGACAGAGAGCGACAGACAGAGAGAGAGAGACGCACGCACACGCAGAGAGAGAGAGAGAGAGAGAGAGACAGAGAGAGAGAGAGAGAGAGAGAGAGAGAGAGAGAGGAGAGAGAGGGAGAGAGAGAGGGAGAATAGAGAGAGAAAGAGAGAATGGAGAGAGAATCTGAGAGAGAGAGAGAGCACTGAACCACGCTTTCTTTATTTATTATTTAACACCTCTTCTCCCCCCCCTCTCCTTTTCTTTTCTTTAGGCCGCCACGTTAATTGCCACCCACCATCGAAAGAATGATTCCGAGAGAGTCTACCCGCGTCAGAGAGAGAGAAGTTAGAGCAGAGAGAGAGAGAGAGAGAGAGAATGAGAGAGAGAGAAGAGAGATAGAGACAGACACCATCAGTACATGCGACTGTCAACAACATTCCTGACTTTAGACAAAATGCGACAGTCTACGATCCTTAGAGACAAAGCGAGAGACCAGAGTCGATAAGAGAGAGACCCATCAAGGCAGTGCTCATGGAGACATGAGAGAGAGACCCCTCTCAACCTGAGAGAGAGACAAACCAACTCCCTCCCTCCATCCCAAAGAGCAGACGAGAGCGGCAAACAAAATTGAGAGAGAGCGTCCCAAGAGAGTCCGCCACATTACAAAATGTCAAAACAGAAAGAGGGGTGGGGGTGGAGGTACTATCGGGGTCAATCTGAGAGAAAGCGAATAAAGATCTAAACAAGAAGAAATTCAGGTACATATACATCTGATATTAGATGGTAAAGGCATGAAGGGGGTAATTGTTGTTTCTCAAATATGAAGCGATAATGATATTTATGCGCATGCGCGCGCACATACATATATAGACACACACAAAACCTCAGTCTGAACATACATACTCCTCCTTTGAACACAGAAACACCCACACACACACACGCACACGACGGCGTTACACAGGAAGACACACACACACCACCCACTCACACTCTCTCTTCTCTCTCTCCTTTTCTCTCTCTCTCTAAAAGAATGTGCCGATTAAGGGAGTGGTCTCTCTTTCTCTCATGCAGCACGTAATGCACTAATAGGTATCAAACTTTATTTTAAACGGTTAGTAGAAGTTTTAGGATAAACGGCCAAACGTTTTTTTAAAATATATGATTATTCTTTCTTATCTGAATTGCATACACATAACGTTGAGATCTGGTTGTTTTTTATACATATTCTGTGTAATAAAGTCAAAGATTCACTTTTATTGACTACAAACAATGCATTCAGATACGTATCTCAACTCACCGTCTTTATGTGTCAATAACACAATGGAAACTTTTGTTTTCTGTAATAACATTACTTGTGATTATCGTTTTATCGATTACCAAGACGACCTGCACCCAGAATCCGCGTGGAGACCACGCTTGACTCGTGCCCCCCGTGGGGATACCGGACTGGGTATTCACGTGACGAAAGCCCAGAACTTCAAACATCTTCCCCCAACTTTTCTGGAAGAATTAATGTGCTTGTAACTCCCTCTTGTGAATCTGTTCGGATCATTGTTTTTCTTTTTTTGTTTTGTGGAGCTGCTTTATTAGCCACAAACCTAAAATAACTAATCAACCCTTTGGTCAGACTGATGATAGTGGGAGTCTTGTAATTTCATGTAAAACCCTACTTCTCTCTGTCGCCATTTAGAGCAATTCAACCACTTGTATGTCTTACAACCATCTGACGAGCCAGAACCCGGGCAAAAATATTAATTTATTAGATGAAAAGGGGCCGGGTAAGTTGCTCATCTCCCATACCCTAGATAATTGGGCTAAAGGCAAATTTTCTAAAGTCTTCCCTAGAGACTTAGCCTTTTAACCCATTACCTCGTCACACGAATAAAGATCTAAACATTATACATCTGATATTAGATCAAAAAGGCATGAAGCGGGTAATTGTTTTTTCTCAAATAGAAGCAATAATGATATGTATGCGCATGCGCGCGCACACACATACATATTCACACACACATAAACCCACTCTCCCAACTGAAACAAACTCTCTCACGCTCTCTCTCTCTCTCTTCTCCTCTCTCTCTCTCTCTCTCTTTCTCTCTCTCTCTCTCATTTTGAATAGTGCGAATGCACTAGACTAATAGGTATCAAACTTTATGTTAAACGGTAGCACTTTTAGGATAAACGGCCACACGGTTTTTTTAAATATATGATTATTCTTTCTCATCTGAATTGCATACACATAACGTTGTTTATATCAAAATATATTCTGTGTAATAAAGTCAAAGATTCACTTTTATTGACTACATACAATGCATTCACATACGTATCTCAACTCACCGTCTTTATGTGTCAATAACACAATGGAAACTTTTGTTTTCTGTAATAACATTACTTGTGATTATCGTTTCGATTATGTGCGATTACTCGCCCCCCCGTGGGGATACCGGGGGGTATTTTGTATAAACTGTTCCCCCAACCTTCTTGTAAGTTCTATGTATCTCTGTTTGTGGCAAGCCACAAAGTCGGTCGGTCGGTCTGTACTGTCTGTCTGTCCAAAATTGTCGCATTTTGACTGACACATCTCAAAATGTTTTTGTTTGTGGCTCAAGCCACAAACCTATAACTCACTTTGTCGGTCGGTCTGTCGGTCTGTCGGTCGGTCGGTCCAAAATTGTCGCACATTTTGACAAAATCGAGGCTACACTTCTGGCCGCTCTTTAAAATGATGTATTTTAAAAGCGTACACAATAATAAACATACGTAATACAGACACTACAACAGACACGACGAGTATGCGGTGCTTCTTTCGATGAGAATAAGTAGGATACATAGTTTTAAATGTTTTCCAAAAGATATAAAAAGTTACGAAATGGTGCAGAGATAACATTCTGGTTTACAGATTAAAATTATTGAAAAGCCAGGGGAGGTAACTCATGATTGGAGTGGTAAAAATAGACCCCGTGCCACAAACTATTGCGATTTCACGCTTGTTTCCCTTTGCTTACTGTCATCTGTCCATCTTCCTGCCTTACTGGGTCCATTCTCCTGCCTTTTAAAAATAAATCACGAAACACTGTTCAAAAACGTTTCCTCCAGCCGAAGTCGGACTTGCTGGGGCTTAACTATTTTCTTAGTTAGGCGCATAACGGCAGCATGACGCATCTGCGCTCACAATTGACAGGAAACTAGTTATCTGAGCGATGGAAGAGGAAGAAGAGGAAGAAGAAGCGATTTTGCACCAGCCTCGTCAGACAATCATCTCCGAAATCTCACGAACTCAAATAAATTCAGTTTTGTTATGAGCTGGGTGCGTTTACGAACTCAAAATTCAGTTTTGTTATGAGCTGGGTGCGTTTTATTGAGTTTTCGGAGATGATTGTCTTTCTGGGCTTTAACTTTTGGTCGCTAATTGATTCTGAGTGTGACTTTTCAAGAGGAGGGGGGGGGGGGAGTTGTTGAAAGGGGCATTTTGTTGACTGAACTCGTTCTGATTAATGATTTTTTTGAATTAACTTAATGAAAAGAATAAATTCAGTTTTGTTATGAGCCGGGTGCGCTTCATTGAGTTCGTGAGTTTTCGGAGATGATTGTCTTTCTGGGCCTTAACTTTTGTTCGCTAGTGTACTACGGACGAAGTTGTGTTTTTTTTAAATTCGGAAACAAGAACACAAGGAACGTAAAAACCCACTATTCTGCTTATCCGGTATCAAACAAGAAAAGACAAAAACAAGAAAGATAATTGCTTTTTGTTTTATTTCCTTTCGTGGTATGGGCTTGCCGCTTCTGTGTCAATAATTCCTTTGATGTTTTTACGACAAATAAAAGAGTTTTGTCTCAAGTACAAATGTCTGGGGCAACATAAAAGCTGAACGATAGCTGGGGGAAATGGATGAATCAAGGGTCCATCTATCTTGATGCTAGAATCTTCCCCACCCCACACACTAAGCCCTTGTTCTCTCTGTCTATTGTGACTTGGTCTATGTGTGTGAGCGCCATTGTCTGACTTTCTATATGTTTGATTTCTTCTTCTTCTTCTTCTTCTTCTTCTTCTTCTTCTTCTTCTACTTCTTCTCTTCTTCTTCTTCTTCTTCTTCTTCTTTTTTTTTCTTCTTCTTCTTCTTCTTCTTCTTCTTCTTCTTCTTCTTCTTCTTCTTCTTCTTCTTCTTCTTCTTTCTTCTTCTTTCTTCTTCTTTCTTCTTCTTCTTCTTCTTCTTCTTCTTCTTCTTCTTCTTCTTCTTCTTCTTTTTTTTCTTTCTTCTTCTTCTTCTTCTCTTCTTCTTTTTCTTCTTCTTCTTCGTTCCCGTGTAGGCCTACTCTTTGTTTTAGCCCGATCACGCTTTACTCAAACATTATTTGTTCTTAGGTGACATTTCAACTGGCATTTTGGTTTTTTGGTATTTGGGTATTTCTCGTATTGTCACAGAGACTCGTCCGTGTGAAATTCCGGATGGCTCACAACCAGGAGAGCGCGTCGCCTCTAGCGCTGCGCCGATCCATTTGTGTATGCTATGTGAGTTCGTGTCACCCATCCCACCGGCACAACACGGGCTACTCCTATTGTTATTAAAGAAAAAAAAATCAGAATGCATATTCATGAGAAGTCAGTCCATTTGACTTAGCTAAATGTTAAAGTGTGAATGTACAATCAATGTTGCTATTATTATTGTTATTATTATTATTATTATTATTATTATTATTATTATTATTATTATTATATTATTATTATTTACGGTATGCATTTGCTCTGACAGAGTGGGTTGAACATATAACTCAAACAGAGTGAGAATCATAAATTGGCTGCGTCAATCTGTCCATAACAGATTATTGATCAACATCATCATCATCATCATCGAATGTCATCATCATCATTATCATCGTCGTCGTCGTCGTCGTCGTAGTCATCATCATCATCATCATCATCACATCCCTCTTCGATCGTCGTTGTCGTGATCTTTCCATCACATCATCTTCGATATTTGTCGTGATCTTTCCATGATCATTTTTATGCCCCCATTTCACCCCCCCCCCCACCCCACACACACACATCCGCCCCCATTCCTCCACATTCGCCTTCTCCTCATCACTATCGTCATCATCGTGGTTATCATTTTCATCATCACCCAATAATTAAACACGAGAATACCTTCTTGTCAAAAGCATTTTTTTGGTATTTTCTCTCTTCAAAACCAAGTGATGATGAAAACATTAGTTAACAGGCTCCGTAGCCATGAATGCGTCTTAGACATTCAAAACGGAGATTAGTATGCAAATTAGGCTATAGACAGCCAATCGTTTTGGGGGAGTTTAGTTAGTCTAGTTTACATACCTCTCCGTGTTGACTGTCTGATTCGCACTCAAGACTCAAGGCCCTGTAGCAATGAGTTTGGCTAACACACCTAATCCGGGATGTTAAACGTACATTATACTTCTTCTTCTTCTTCTTCTGCCTTCCCATGCCATATGGCCATAATGAGTAAGGTACGTATGTGTCCGGTTTTCAGTTGTCACTGCTCTCCCCGCTGCGTACAGCCGTCACATTCCGATTTCGGAGGAGCTTGAAGGAGAACATTATTTGGAAGATTTTTGTTAAAAAAAGGCAGGAGAATAGGCCTTAAGTCAGAAATATAGTAGACTAGCAATCGCCCCGTGGCAGTTTTAACCCCATGGCAGTTTTAACCCCGTGGCAGCTATCTCCTCCCTACACCTACCCCCTCCCCACATTTACTTGGTCGGGGACTTATCTGCCACTGGGCGACACACTTGTTTGTTATTGTGTTCGCGACGACAGCTAAACACTCGCGCTTCGCGCTTTGACTCCGCCCCCTTTCGCGCTTCATGACGACAGCTAAACACTGCACTTTGCGCTTCGACTCCGCCCCCTTTCGCGCTTCGACTCTGCCACCTTGCGCTTCGCGCTTTGCGCTTTGACCCCTTGGCGGAGGTTTCTAAAAAGTAAGGACGGCATGAACTTCCGAGGGTGCCAAGGATGCTTGATCCCAAATTTGGTGTCGATCGGTTGAGAACTGTGGCCGTGTATAAGGGACACACACACACACAGACAGACACACATACAGATTTCGAAAGCGCGACGACAGCTAAACACTCGCGCTTCGCGCTTCGACTCCGCCCCCTTTCACGCTTCGACTCCGCCCCCTTGCGCTTCGCGCTTCGCGCTTCGACCCCTTGGCGGAGGTTTCCGAAAAGTAAGGACGGCATGACCTTCCGAGAGTGCCAAGGATTCTTGATGCCAAATTTGGTGTCGTTCGGTTGAGAACTGTGGCCGTGCATAAGGGACACACACACACACACACACACACACACACACACACACGCACGCACGCACGCACGCACGCACGCACGCACACGCACACACACACACACACACACACACACACACACACACACACACACACACACAGATTTCGAAAATATATATAAGATGAGAGTACGCACAGAAAAGAGGCAGAGTCAAAGAGAGTGGCAGATTAGAGGAAGTTACAAGCACAGAACTTCCAGAAGGTGGGGGAACTATTATTTTATGAAAGACACCCCCCCCCCCTGTATCCCCACGGGGAGCTAAATTAGAAAAAACCCACTGGCAATCCGATTGGTAGCTTAGTCTAATTTGCATTTTCCATCCCGGATAAGGTGTGCTAGCTGCACTCATGGAGACAGGGCCAGATCTTCACGCTCCTTTTCAGTTCCTTCTCACCCCTTTAAAGACCCCCCACGTCACGTGTCACATTCCCTCTTATGCTAGGAAGAGTTCTTACAGATTCACTGACGAACCACGATTAAGTCCCTTGGGGGTTTTTTTCTGGGTAGCTGTGACCCACATACGCATGTCCCCAAGTTCAAATTGAGGCTGCCTCTTTAAAATGATGTTTCGGTTTGAAATATGGGGGCATTTGTATGGGAGTGAGACCTGGTCAAAACAAGATTTATTTCCAGCTATAAGAGGGTAAAACACACGAACCCTGTGGTTTTGACACGTGATCTGGTGGATCTTTAAGATGTCTTACTAGCTGTAAG
>CM065692.1:53927363-53929863 GCA_017654935.2 Phymorhynchus buccinoides
TAGAAAGAATGCCGTTTTCGCCATTGGCGAACTAGAGAGATGGAGTTGCTCTTTTGTGCCACTGCTTTTAGCTCTGAGCTCTTGTCCCTCTTACGACTATTTTTTTGTCCGTGAATGACAATGGAGAGAGCACAGAAATACCCCCCCCCAAAAAAAAAAAAAAAACTGCCAGAAAGAAAGGACTACAAATGGAAGGATACAAAGAAGAAGGTCAGAACGAAAGAAACAGTGAAGGGTGGGAAGGACATGTATGTACTAACAATTCTTAAAAAAACCACCACCAATGACACGAATTGAGGAAGTGGAAGAAAACAGTGTATGGCAAGTAGGGGGCGAGAAAGGAAGGATAAGATAAAAGAAAGAAGAAGAAAAAAATGAAGAGACGTGGGATGTAAAGGAAGGAATAAACAACAAAATGTGAAGAAGAAAGAACAAAAGAAGAAAAAAAAAAAGAAGAAACAAGAAACGAAGAAAAACATAAATGGAAGAGTAACAGAGATGAAAACAAGCGCGGATTCGCAATCGTTTGTGGCACGCGACTATTTCAACTACAAACAAGGGCATCGCCGAGCGGCGGAATTCTTAAATATAATTTGAAAGAGAAATGTTGCGCATTTACATTATGCTCTTCACACACACAATTTTTGATCAAACACTTTCACTCCACAAGACTGCAGCCCAGCGGTCTATTTTTACCACTCCAATCATTACATACACTGAGTCGCCTCCCCTGGCTATTCAATAATTTTAATCTGTAAACCAGAATGTTATTTCTGCACCATTTCGTAACTTTTTATATCTTTTGGAAAACGTTTAAAACTATTTATCCTACTTATACTCATCGAAAGAAGCACCGCATACTCGTCGTGTCTGTTGCAGTGTCTGCATTACGTATACGTTATTTTGTACGCTTTAAATGAAGATTCATGTGCTCTGTTCAGTATACAATTATTTCCATACCTAAGGACTGTAGATATGACAACTGAAATGTTACTTTATGCCCAAGTATTTTTTTCTGTCTGTACTTTTCTTTCTCTTTTACAATATGTGCGACAATCTTGGACCGACCGACAGACCGACAAAGTGAGTTATAGGTGTGTGGCTTGAGCCACAAACGAAACAAGAAATACAGAGGGGAGAGAATGAAGAAAGATAATTACGTAGAAAATTGGAAAGTAAAATAACATAGGAAACCCCCCCAACAACAACAGAAAGATGGAATGGAAGATTTTGTCTTTGCTATTTACAAACTAAAAAGGATATGTCGATGGCTTGGAGTCAAAACGGACTATCTCTAGATAGTCCATTGACATATTATTGAACCAATTACGAAAACTAATAATTTGTATAAAAAAGGACTGCTGAAATATAAAAAGCAAAACCCTCTTTTTATATTTCTGCAGTCATTGTTTGATACAAGTTATTCGTTTGTGTAATAAATCCAATAATACGTCAATGGACTATCTAAAGATAGTCCGTTTTGACTCCAAGCCATCGATGTGACCTAGCACCACAAAAGGAACATTAAGTGTCAAAATGATAATTCTGAGAAAATTACACATTTGAAAACTTCAGACAATTCTCTTTATAATCATACAAGAACCAGGATTACATCTTTTTTTTAATTCCAGAGTTATGTGTATTTAAAGTTATTAGGGAGAGTGTTGGTCATTTTTAAGAAAACGCAGTCTATAAAGTCTAGCCTGATGAAAGAAAATGCATTGACCTAATCATTTCACAACACATATAAGACAATTTAGAGGACATATTAAAGATTATCCTCTATAAAATATGAAAGATAAGATGTTGGGGAACACAAAAATACCCATTACTCATAATTGACAGAAAAATGAGAGCTTTGAATTTCCAAGCCTGTTGTGAGAAACTAGCCCAGCGACTTAATGTCCCTTTCGTGGTGCTGGGTCACATATGTGTAGGAGGTGGGGGTGGGGGTGGGGTGGGGGTGGGGCGTTCCCTTTTATCATTTTAATCCCTTCCTTGTTTTCGATGCCAATGCTAATCCGAAGACAGGAATACAACCAGCAGAGTCGTTCTTCCTTAAATTCCAAAAAAAGTTGTATTTCACTTCACCCCCACCCCCCCACCCCTTTACTGCAGCCCCCACCCTCTAGACCTCGCGTTTGATAGGACAACATCATCCACTGTACCCCCCCCCCCCTCCCCCTCTCCCATGTCATGTTTTCTCTTTGACTTCTTCCTTTTTTCCGTGATCCTTCTTTCGGTGTGTCTGTCTTGTAGCCTACGTCTGTCTCGGTACTTCGTTCCTCTCCCTGGTTGTTTATCCTTCTCAGTGTTTGTCCGTTTCCATCTGTGTTCCTCCCATTGTCTGTCTCTGTTTCTCTGTCGCTACCGTTCTTCTCTCTCTCTCTCTCTCTCTCTCTCTCTCTCTCTCTCTCTCTCTCTCTCTCTCTCTCTCTCTCTCTCTCTCTCTCTCTCTCTCTCTCTCTCTCTCTCTCTCTCTCTCTCTCTCTCTCTCTGT
>CM065692.1:53934863-53937363 GCA_017654935.2 Phymorhynchus buccinoides
TTGTTTATTGTGTTGTTCTCTCTCTCTCTCTCTCTCTCTCTCTCTCTCTCTCTCTCTCTCTCTCTCTCTCTCTCTCTCTCTCTCTCTCTCTCTCTCTCTCTCTCTCTCTCTCTCTCTCTCTCTCTCTCTCTCTCTCTCTCTCCTTTTTTATCTTTTGTCTATATTCTTCCCTCTCTTTCTCTTTCTCTGATTTATCACCAGTTAAGTCATGTTAGCAATAATATTCACAAAACATCTCTATTTCCCCATGGCAACACAGCGCTAGGCCACTCATAATGTGACTTACAGCTCACTGTGTTGCCATGGAGGAACAGTCATATTTTGTGAATGCTGTTAACGTATACACATACTTTCAGCAGTTTGCATTTAAATCGTGATTTGAAATACCACAATTCTTCGTTGAACGACACAAAACAGTTGGCTTGAACAAAGTATTAGGAAAGCTATATTTTACTTTTAGTTAAAGACAACAACAACAACAACAACAACAACAACAACAACACAAACAACAACGACAACAACAACAGCAACAACTTTATCAAACAACCTTTCTATAGGCCTTTGCAACTAGGGTTATTAACGCCCTTGACAGTGAGAGTAATTGCTCTTGCTGGTCAGTACTGACAAGGGCATTCACTCTTGCGAAAGGCAGCCATTTAGTGGCATCAAATAGGGGTTATTGGCGAGAGTTTTCCCCCTGTCTGGTCAGTACTGAACCATCTTCCCCCACCCCCCTAGGGCATTCACTCTTGCAAAAGGTGTTCGCTGCAGACCCCAATAATAAGCACCAGCGCTTCATTGCTACTGAATAGTAATACCTACCCAGGTTACACCCCCACCCCCAGCCCCAGCATTCCTTTTTCTTTCAATGAGAATTAATGTATTATTTATCACACATGTCTCTGTCGTTTCTTAGGTTCCTTTTATCTTGATTTTTGTTTCTTTTCAAAAATGTTAACTTTTGTTATTCTTGCTTTGTTGTTGTTGTTGTTGTTGTTGTTGTTGTTGTTGCTTAATTTCGTTTCTTATACTACTACTACTACTACTACTACTACTACTACTACTACTACTACTACTACTACTACTACTACTACTACTACTACTAATAATAATAATAATAATAATAATAAATAAATAAAGCTTCTATAGCGCTCTTCGATGATAAAAAAAAATCATACCCGGAGCGCTTTACAAATATTACGAGAGAAAACAATCAAGAAGATAAACATTATTACAAAACATTATGAAGAAGTATATAAAAAAAAATATTTAAAAAAAAATGCTCACGCCGTTCACCCCCACCCACATACACATCTTATACATCATTTAACAAAAATAACATATAAAAAAAAGCATAAGCAATAATTATTTAACTTAATTTAAAGTAGAATCTCGTATCGCATGCCTTTCTGTTTACCCTTCGTTTCTATCTGCATTTACTTTTGTTGGGGTTTTCCCATGAAAATGTCCCCCCTCTTTTCTTGTAATTTATTTTCTTTTTATTTGTATTTATTTAATTTCCTCCCGCCTTCTTTCCGCCTCTAACACTATCAGAAATAACATTTCTTGTTTGTGTTCTTTGTTCTAAGTGTCTCTCGTTTTCTGTTTCGTTGAAATCGAATGACATACCCCCCAAAAAATCACCAAAAATCACCCCCAAAACACCCACCACCAACAACAGGCCACATAGGTCAATCGTAAGCCGTGTTGAAGTTGTCATTATACATTTAGATGCTACATCGGAGCTAATCATGTGTTTGTTTATCTTACTAGGTGAACAACATAAGATACATTGCGAAATAGGTTCAGGCCGCAGTGTGCCAATGAAGGGCGAAGAACACTGTGATGGTGCAGACGTCATTGGTCATACATTGACAGACACGTGCCCCCAAACACGCAACAACATCAACAACAGCAGCAGCAGCAACAACAACAGGAACAACAACAACGAAATCAACAGCAACAACATTAACATCAGCAACAGCAGCAGCTGCAGCAGCAAGAACAAAAAACAACAACACAACATTAACAACATTAACATCAGCAACAACGAAAACAACAACAGAAAAACAACAACATCCACAGCAACAACAACATCAACAACAACAACATTAACAACATTAACATCAGCAACAACAAAAACAACAACAGAAAAACAAAAACAACAACAGCATCCACAGCAACAACAACATCAACAACAACAACATTAACAACATTAACATCAGCAACAACAACAGCAGCAGCAGAAGCAACACCACCTTCCTCTGGTTTGACAGACCATTGATATTGACTCTTTTTGTTCTCTTTCCAGATGCCCTTACCTGAAACTGGTCGCTGAGCTCCACCTTTTGTTCTTCTTTTTTTTTAAATTTCTACAAATCCCCCCCTCCCCCCCACCCCTATCCCATCCTCCCTCACCACTCGCCTCTACCTCCCTTCCATTCCCTATCGCCCGCACGGGGACTGTGGCTCATCTCCCCACCCACCCCTCTCTTCCCTT
>CM065692.1:53942363-53947363 GCA_017654935.2 Phymorhynchus buccinoides
TAACCCTTTCACCAGAAGTCGCATTTTAGCACCACAGTGATTTAACCCCTATGTCACCAAAAGGCATCACATTGGGGTTTATTATCCAAAGACCCTATTGTCTTAGTTTTGGGAAGTAAGGATAGACCTTATTTTTGTTTGTGGCTCAAGCCACAAACCTATAACTCACTTTGTCGGTCGGTCGGTCTGTCTGTCGGTCCAAAATTGTCGCACATTTTGACAAAATTGTCGCACTTCAAATCGAGGCTACACTTCAAAATTAATTGAGGCCGCTCTTTAAAATGATGTATTTTAAAAGCGTACAAAATAATAAACATACGTAATACAGACACTACAACAGACACGACGAGTATGCGGTGCTTCTTTTGATGAGTATAAGTAGGATACATAGTTTTAAATGTTTTCCAAAAGATATAAAAAGTTACGAAATGGTGCAGAGATAACATTCTGGTTTACAGATTAAAATTATTGAAAAGCCAGGGGAGGTAACTCATGATTGGAGTGGTAAAAATAGACCGCGTGCCACAAACTATTGCGATTTCGCGCTTGTATATAATATGTCACTGAAGAATCCCCAATACTACAAATGGATTTTGATCTCTACCCAGGTAATCTTAATGGAAAATGTTGGCTGAAATATGTCTGGCAGTGAAAGGGTTAAGACGCAAACAAGCCAAAAATATGGATTGATAAAGGTTAAACTCGCCGGAATATTTCGTCCGTAAAAAACACACACCGTTGTGTTTGTTTGTTTGTTTGTTTTAATGTCAGTATAAACAAGTGGACGTACCAACAAACGCACATACAAAGCAAACAAATCAAACAAATAAAATGAATGGAGAAAAAAAAAAGGACATACTCAATCCATGTCAGTCACACTTCGGGTTAGCATACATTATTATGGAGGTTTATCTGGAACGGGCAGGTAGGAGATTGACAAACACACAAGGAAGTGAAAAAAAACTCACAAGCATTAACAAAACAGTAAACAAGCAAGCATATAAACACACTGACCAACAAATAATAAATCTACTTAAGCTATGTCGATGGCAGTTTAGGTTTGCACATTTTTTAAATTATAAAATCAATAGACTACAATCATGGTGTCTGTTTAGTGGGCATCAACATGATTCATGCAACTAGATTAGCACTTTCGGCATTCACATTTCGTTGTGTACGTAGGTTCTATTAAATCAAATTATAAACGTTGAATGATTATTAATTTCTGAGCGATTTCTATAAGTATTTAGTTACAATGTGCCACAGAGAGAGAGAGAGAGAGAGAGAGAGAGAGAGAGAGAGAGAGAGAGAGAGAGAGAGAGAGAGAGAGAGAGAGAGAGAGAGAGAGAGAGAGAGAGAGGAGTACGTCATGATAAATACTTCATGAACGTGTGCCTTGGAGTCATTGTCTGTTTGCTATGCGTTATACCAAGATTAAAAAACAAAAATCGATTTTCTGTTATAGTTTAATTACAGGAAAACGCGATGCAAAACATGTGACCTGTTTCATAGTCTGTAGAAAGGTTTATGTTCCTGTCAAGGACATAATGTATTTATCTATTAAGAAGGGCGTGCCGGCTAAAGGTAGATAAAATGTAAGCCATATTTATGTATCTCGCAACAATGCAAGAAGCGTCTAGGTGGGCTTTTTGTATTAACAAAGGGAAGGCTGTGATGTTTGGAAAATGTCAACTCGGAAGAAGAATCGATGCCTTAGACAGAGAAAGATACGAGAGAGAGAGAGAGAGAGAGAGAGAGAGAGAGAGAGAGAGAGAGAGAGAGAGAGAGAGAGAGAGAGAGAGAGAGAGAGAGAGAGAGAGAGAGAGAGAGAGAGAGAGAGAGAGAGAGAGAGAGAGAGAGAGAGAGAGAGAGAGAGAGCAGAGAGAACATGGAAAGAAAAGTCGAATGAAAGAAAGAAAGCAAGAGAGAAAGATAGACAGAAAAAAAGAAAGAGGAAAGTGGAGAGAAAGAGATGGATTGGGTTGGTTCTAAAGCTATGTTATTTAGTCTTAAGGTGTGAATAAACCAGCTAACATTTTGATCCCAAACGCCGTCACTTCTGCGATTTGTTTTTCAGTTATTTACTATTTATTGATCATTTGTACTAGCTATTTGTTTAAAAAAACCTCTTTTACGTCAACTCAGTTCTTACTTTTCCCGGTGTCCCTGTGATATTGCAACATTTGTCAACATGATTTCAGACTATGCTTTCTCGAACGTGTTATTACGAAATATAAATTGCCATTTTATATACTTTTGTGTGTAATATCCCCTTATAAATGTACAAAAAACATTAACCGAGATGAGAGCGCCTTTAATTAAACCTTTAGTAATTTATGCACTTAGTAATATATTTAAGAGATCAAACTGAACTTACAATGTTCAAATTTCGTATGCATTGGCTTATGGCAATTCCGAATAATTAGTACAAGAAAGGTCAAGGTCACGTCACAATGGTTATAGTCTGCCAATAGGATTAGTTATTCGTTTATATTCTTTAATTGTTGTTGATAAATGTGTTTATTGTTGTTTTTCTTATGTGCACCTGGCTGCAATGTCTCTGTTATGAGATAATAAAGATGATTTGATTTGATTGATTTGATTTGAACTGGTCATTTTCAACCACACATTTTTGATATATTTATTAGTTCCAGGGCGAAGCTTCGGGAAGTATTGTTTTGGTTTCATCCGTCCGTGCGTGCGTGCGTGCGTGCGTCCGTCCATCCATCCATTTTTTTAATTAAAAAAAAACCCCGTTCAGTCTATTTTAATCAATGTTGGTATACTAGTTTCACAAGGAGGACGGGGGCTAAGATGAGAAGGGAAGGGGGAGGTGGGGGGGGGGGGGGTGGCGTAACGGGCAAAGGACATGTCTGCCGTTGGGAGTCAGCCACTCGGGAACTTATCTGCCGCTCGGCGATCCACTTGTTTTTGCTATGCCTTGGCATGAGGCTGTCAGACCAGTTGACATAAGGTATAGAACGCCAAGGCTACATCCAAATGGTGTTATGCTATGAATGGTTGTCTTAGGCCATGACAAGCTCCTGGCATAGCATCATCAGTTTAAAATCCTCCGAAGTCGGAGTGTGGCTGCCCACGTGGCGGGGTAATCAAAAACGGTCACACGCGTAATGTTCTCATCCCTAGCTGGTGCATTTGTACCAAAGTGTTCAAGTGCTTCGGCTGTTGGGATGGTCCCTGGAGTCGTTAAGCCAGGGAACAACAACAACAACAACTTGTTTTTTGCTTTTTTGTTGTCTTATTTTATTTGGTATTTGGTATTTCGTATTATTCTAGTCACAGAGACTGATCTCTGTGAACTTTGGGCTGCTCTCCCGCGGAGAGCGCGTCGCCGCAAGTGCAGCGCCTACCCATTTTGTTTATTGGAGGGGGGGGGGGTGGCACAGGGTAAGGAAGGTGTGTGGGCATACTTGAAAAACCTAGCTATCAGTTTGGCCATACCAGGCAGCGGGATTTATCCCTGCTCTTACCGACTTTCAACTGCCGTGGGAATTTTACGTGCTTAAAGCGCGCGGGTCAGACTAGCTTTAAGTCCCCGTCCGAAGGACTGGACGTTCAGTTCGATTTTCCTGTCAAACTAGAAAGAAAGGGCGAGGAGACCGGGATTCGAACCCGGGTCACCCGCGCTGCAGTCGCGCATTACATTTGGCAGGCGAACGCGTTAAAACCCTTTCGACGCTAGCAATTCCTCAGCCAAAGTTTACCATTAAAGTTACCTCGGGTAGAGAAAGATTTCGTCTGCAATATTGGGGATTCCTCTATGACATGCATAAAATAGGGCCTGTCCGTACCTCCCAAAATTAAGAACATTTATTTAAGGTCATTGGTCAGCAGACCCTCATTCAATGCCTTTCAGTGACATGGGTGTTAAATCATTGAGGCGACAGTGGTGATGAAAGGGTTTTTAACCACTCTACAACCTTTCTTTCATTTAAGCATTTTTATTGTCCAATAGCAAAAGATCACACAATACCAAAACTAACTGATGCACCTTTCTCTGTTGTTGGTGTGTTTTTCCAGGAGGGAACGGCTACTCATCCATCTCGGAATATGCTTCCTTGGGCGCCGTGGTGGCTCACATCGCAGTGAAGGACGCGGACCGAGGCCGGAACGGTATCGTGCAGTGTCAGCTGGAGCGACACCCGTATTTCGACCTGCAGGGCTTCGACGTCAACGAGTACAAGGTGATCGTGGCCCGGGCCCTGGACAGGGAGACAGTCCCGGCGCACAACGTCACCGTCAGGTGCTCTGACGCCGGGGTCACGTCACTGAGCGCGTCGGCGACGTTCGAGGTGCGCGTGGAGGACGAGAACGACAACGCGCCGGAGTTCCTGAGGGATCGCTTCCACGTGTACCTCCCCGAGAACTCCCTGCCTGGGAGGAGCGTCCTCACCGTCATCGCGAACGATCCCGATGCTGGGGAGAATGGACAAGTAAGTTTCTTTGTTTTTTGCATTTAGGATGAATTTGTTCCTTTTTTGTTGTTTGTTTGCCTGCTCAGTGTTCAAACACACACACACACACACACACACACACACACACACACACACACACACACACACACACACACACACACACACACACACACACACACACACACACACACACACACACATATATTTCAGTTTGGACATATTATTTCTCCTACGATTAGATTGTGTGTGATCATGGTTTGGTATTAATATTATTTTGTAATAAGAATTTTCACGCATTTATGGTTGTGTTGACACTTTTTTTTTAATGTTTCGCTTCAACGTTATAACTTAAATTGTGTGACTGTTTTCAGACGATGGTTCAGTTTTATTTACCCCTGTTTGTAAAAGTAGGCTCGAGCTATAGGATGGTATGACTAATGAGTTAATTCTAGCTCTTTTTTTTGCTTTTAATTTGTGACTGACAACTTATATACAGCTGTATTCTTGTCCATTAATATTGACAACAGCAACAAACATTTCCATCACATGTATTGGGCAATTTAA
>CM065692.1:53954863-53957363 GCA_017654935.2 Phymorhynchus buccinoides
TCTTCTACAAAATTAATGAAGGAAATACGTGATGGGTTTTGGAGAGAGAGGGAGGGAGAGAGAGAGAGAGAGAGAGAGAGGTGAGAAAGAGAGAGAGAGAGCGAGAGAGAGAGAGAGAGAGAGAGAGAGGAGAGAGAGAGAGAGAGAGGAGAGAGAGAGAGAGAGAGAGAGAGAGAGAGAGTTTTTCTACAAAATCTTCTACAAAATTAATGAAGGAAATACTTGATGGGTTTTGAGATAGAGAGGGAGAGAGAGAGGGAGAGAGAGAGAGAGAGAGAGAGAGAGAGAGAGAGAGAGAGAGAGAGAGAGAGGAGAGAGAGAGAGAGGAGAGAGAGAGAGAGAGAGGAGAGAGAGAGAGAGAGAGAGAGAGAGAGAGAGAGAGAGATGAGAGAGAGAGAGAGAGAGAGAGAGAGGAGAGAGAGAGAGAGAGTTTCTACAAAATCTTCTACAAAATTAATGAAGGAAATACGTGATGGGTTTGAGAGAGAGAGAGAGAGAGAGAGAGAGAGAGAGAGAGAGAGAGAGAGAGAGAGAGAGAGAGAGAGAGAGAGAGAGAGAGAGAGAGAGAGAGAGAGAGAGAGAGAGAGAGAGAGAGAGAGAGAGAGAGAGAGAGAGAGATTGAGAGAGATGAGAAAGAGGAGGAGAGAAGAGAGAGAGAGAGAGAGACTAAGAACATGTTAAGATAACAGTAGTTCTAGAGCCGTTTGTGTCAGTCGAAGGTTCTGTTTTCCCCTTAAGAGGAAAGAAGCTTTTGACAAAAATAAAAGTGAATAATAATTATAGGCCTAATAGGAATATGAACTCAAGCTATTATGTCTTTGGGAAGGCCCCAAAGAGGATGTTTACAATAATATATCGTTCCGCATTGCTCTGGAGGATTTATAGTACCCAATTACTTGACAAAGGTATTATTTTAATTATCATAATCCTTTGCCTGCTCCGAAAGAGTTCTCTAAACAAACAACCTTGAGACTTGAAAATGTATCGCTGCTTTGCAATGCGATCCTCAGTAAAACTTTCGTTTAACCCTTTCGCCGCCAATGTCGCATTTTAGCACCACAATGGTTTAACACCCATGTAGCTGGGTATGAAATAAAACATTTGCCTTGCCTTGCCTTGCCTTGCCTTGCCTTGCCTTGCTAAAATGCCTCAAATCAGGGCCTGCTGTCCAAAGACCCTATTTTCTTAATTTTGGGAGGTAAAGATCTGAAGGCCTAATGTTATGAATGTCACAGAGGAATCAGCAATATTGCAGATACAAACTTTTTCTGTACACAGTTAAGTTCAATGGTATTTTTTGGCTGAAGAAGTCTGGTGGTGAAGGGGTTAAGCCAAAATGTGTTAACGACAATTGACATTGCAGTCTATGGAAATCGAAAGAACGGAAAAATCAGAAAGTAAAGACATGAGGACATTACACCTAACATTACGTATGGCTACATGAATCTGCAATATGCATGAATGAATCGTTATCCAAGTGAACTGGGATCGGATCATGCCAATATTCATGATGATCAATCCACTGCTTTAACGTTAAATCTAGTGCTGAGACACGCACGTCTTTAAAGGCGCAGCCTGACGGATGAGTTTTTGCAAGAAACTCGTCGAGAACACCCTTTACACTTGTACAGAGATCGCAACACTCACTTTGCTCTGGTTTCCTAGAAATCAAACTGTCAAGACGCCGATTCCTCCTTGGCGGAGGTGCTGGAAGTGAAATTATGTGAGTGAAAGAGAAGGCATGCCTTTGGTCATAAGGCATGCCTTCTCTTTTCTAATGGCCGCCTGAGTCGCTTAGACAAAAAATCACGAAATGTCCACAATACAAGCCTTTTCATTTACAGTTTACCAAAAGATAAACTGTATAACATTAAAAGCAATTAAAATAAAAAGGCTTGTATTGCGAAACATTCGTGCAAACGATTTGGTCTAAACGCAGGCGGCCATTAGAAAAGAGACGGCACACGCCCTCTCTTTGGGTGAAATAATTTGACTTCCAAAACCTCCGCCAAGGAGGAATTGCCGACTTGACGATTTGATTTCTAGGAAACCAGAGCAAAGGGACCTTTACCGTCAAAGTGAGTGTTGCGATCTCTGTAAAGGGTGTTTTCCTGGTGATCTCGACGTGTTTCTTGCAAAAACTCATCCGTCAGGGTGTCCCTTTAAACTATTTGTGATAGTGCATGGGGAAACCAGATATAATAGAATTTGGGCATAATTGAGATTTTTTTATATTATTATGGAAAAGACACAGCAAACCGAATTGAGTTATCTTGTCTAGTTTTTATGCTATAATTATTTGAAGTTCGGCATTCGAGATAGATCATTTTGCAGAAATCAGACATAGAAGTCAGAACGTTCCCTCTTTGCTTCTGTTGATTTTTTTTTTTTTTTTAATAAATCAAATCAACAAAGACATATTTCAGACTTGTCTTTCATGCTGTGGATACTGGTAGAATACATAAACATACGCGGAAATATGCCCTAAATAGAAATTTTA
>CM065692.1:53959863-53964863 GCA_017654935.2 Phymorhynchus buccinoides
CCCAGCACAATTAATGTAGCAGCAGAGGAGGTTACAAAAACACAGGCCTTTTCGGGGGGTCCCTAAATTGAGAGGAATCCACTGAAGCACATGCACAGTGTGATTATTTTTAAATCTCGCGAGATTTGAGCACGTCCGTGGCGGCCATTTTGTAATCACCCGTGTTGCCGAGGGAACTAAGTGATATATATATATATATATGGTTTTGTTGTTGTTTTATTTGGTTGTTGTGTGTTTCTTTTTTTGTCTATCTGCCTTAAACAAACATTATCTTGCCATCATTTTATTTCCATTTGAGCTGGGAACTGCCTTGGGGAAATAAATGAAGGATACAAATCTGAGTGAGCAGGACATGCTACGATAGGGGACAAAAGGCTGAGTGTGGAGAGGGAGGGAGAGAGAGAGAGAGAGAGAGAGAGAGAGATGATGAGAGAGATGAGAGAGAAGGGAGAGAGAGAGAGCGTAGTAGAGAGAGAGAGAGGACGAGAGAGAGAGAGAAGACGTCGGAAGTCGGAAGTTTAATGAATATGGGCCTACAGCCCCTTTCATGGGGGGAACACATAATACAATAACCATGAGCAATGTAACGACAAACACAATTATCCATGATAACATTATCTGAAATTTGAAAGGAACATAAATACATGAGAGAGAGAGAGAGAGAGAGAGAAGGCCCCTGAGAGAGACGAGAGAGAGAGAGAGAGAGAGAGAGAGAGAGAGAGAGAGAGAGAGAGAGAGAGAGAGAGAGAGAGAGAGAGACGGTCCTAGGGGAGAGGAGGGGGAAGGGAGCAAAATGGTTGAGTTTGAAATAAAGGAAAATGGAACAGCACTTCACGTTTATTCAGCTGTCACTTCCGTGGCTTGTCCGGAAGCCTACGTATCTATGCTATTATTTCTTTTGTTTTCTTAGTTGAATCAATGCAATTTTCTTAATTTGCAGGTTCTAAATGGTCTTTTGTTCAAATTGAAATAAAGCTGATCTGGTGGCTGTGGGAGAGAGACAAAAAGACAAGAGAGAGAGAGAGAGAGAGAGAGAGAGAGAGAGAGAGTAGTGAGAGAGAGAGAGAGAGAGGAGATAGAGAGGCCGAGAGAGAGAGAGAGAGAGGTTAGGGAAATTAAATGAATTTATATTATGTTTGAACTTATAAACAAAATGTTACAATAATGTTAATGCTCATGTTCATTTCAAACGGTATAAGTGTTATGGAATGAATGTTTAAAAATCCATATGACTTATTAATTACTATTTCATCCCGATTGAAAACAACAGCGTGCTACCTTTTCATTATGTATTTTAATACGATTTTTAAAAAAAGGGCATAGTTCATGATAACAATGTAATCCAAAATCAGACATTTGAATGCTTAATAAGCGCATTGCAGAAAAGACTTGTAAAACAAATCCCCTAATAGAGCGAATCAATAGTTTATGCATACCTAGACATCACGCTTTCGATTAGCATCGATGTTAGCATCTTAAGATTTAGCTGATATAATTCAATCAATATCAACAGCATTCACTCAAACTCCGCTACACATACATATTATACAAGACTTTTAACCCTTTCACCGCCAAAGTCGCATTTTAGCACCACAGTGACTTAACACCTATGTCACTAAAAGGCATCAAATTGGGGTCTATTATCCAAAGACCCTATTGTCCTAGTTTTGGGAAGTAAGGATAGACCTTATTTTATATATGTCACAGGAGAATCCCCAATACTGCAGATGGATTTTTATTCTCTACCCAGGTCAATGTAATAGAAATGCTTGGCTGAAACATGGCTGGCGGTGGAAGGGTTAAAGGGGCGTGTCTTGAACTAATGAGCTCTACTCAGCAATAACAGCAGACAGAAACAAAGTACACGTTCCCAACGATCATACAAGATGCATCCGCTAGGCCCAAATCCCTGACAGAGGGGACAGTTGTCTGTGGCAGGAAGCTGGTCTCCACTGGTGAGTTCGATTCCCCCAACGCAACTGGTCATCAACATTTCATGGACCTTCCTTCCGCCGGGTAGAGAGAGACACAGCGTCACTAGGCGACGTGCATCGAAAGCAATGGAGGTTGTTATGGCGGATAGAGGAGGTGAGGGGGAAAAGAGTGAAAAAAGAGGGGACGTGGGGCGGATTACTCGGATAATGGGGACAGGATGAGGCATTGATTTGCTGCTGGGCTGTGTGTGACACGCTGGGGGAGGAGGTATTGAAAGCATCTGGATCGTGTCCCTGCTGCAGCTGCACTTGGAGATGCCAATACTATTGATGGCTGACAAGGGTTTCGTTTTGTAAACCGTATCATGCGCTACTGTTTTGATACCCTCAAGTTAATGATTATTACATTGAGGCTGCTCTTTAACGATCACGAGACATTCAAGGCATGACAGATTGTCAATAATTTATCAACTGTAAAAATAAAAATAAATGTATCTGTAGTGAACCTAATTCACGTATCCTCTTTGGGATAAAACGCACGACCTAAACACAAGACACTCACATTAGGTTGAATGTTTGTTTAAAGACCCACCCGATTATGTGTCAAAATCACGGGTTTCACGTGTTTTCCCTCTTATAGCTGGTAATCAATCTTGTTTTTACCAGGTTTGACTCCCATACAAATGCCGCCAAACTGAAAACAAAACCATTTTAAAGAGCAGCCTCAATTTGAAGTTAGGGGCATTTGTATGTGGGTCACAGCTACCCAGAAAAAAACAACCAAGGGAATCGTGGTGGGTCAGTGTGTCTTTGAGAGATAGAAAGGCGGTGGGATAGTATGCAGATTCTAAGGTGACAAAATGCTTAACCCTTTCACCGCCAGCCATTTTTCAGCAAAAACATCAAACTTCCATTAAAACTTACCTGGGTAGAGAAAAAAATCTGTCTGTAATATTGGGGAATTCCTCTGTGACATGTTTAAATTAAGGCCTATCCTTACCTCCCATAATTAAGAGAATAGGGTCTTTGGATAACAGACCCTGATTTGATGTATTTTAGTGACATGGGTGTTAAATCATTGTGGTGCTAAAATGCGACGTTGGCGGTGAAAGGGAGAATGTATTTAAAGAAATACAAAAGGAAGAACGTTAGAAATAAAGAATACCAAAACAGGACAATAAACAACGAAAATTGTTCTCAGCACCAAGCGGAAGTTATAATGTTAACAACAAAAGTAGGTTAAAGCTTGACATGCCAGTATAAATGATTGATAATTTCATTTAAAGAATAATATGCTAATATATTCAAATTGTCTGCTACATGGCCTTTGGCTTGTGTTTCTTCTTCACTAATTGGGTCTTTACGAAAGTCTAATGCTGAACGTCTTAGGAGCAAACTACACCTATCAAATGTCACTAAATACGAAGACCCTATTTTCTTAATGTTGGGAGGTAAGGATAAGCCTACTGTTATATATGTCACAGAGGAATTCCCAATATTTGTTATTTTTTTCTCTACCCAGTTAAGTTTAAGGGTATTTTTTGGCTGAAAAATGGCTGGCAGTGAAAGGGTTAATGACTATTTTCAGGGGTGTTTGTCTTTTTGTTCCTGACTGACTGGCTGGCTGGTTGACTATCTATCTGTGTTAACACGATAGCGTTTGAACAGAGGGGCCGTGGACCTTCGGTTTTTGCATACTGGTAGCTAATTAGGATAAATGAAGGCCACCGTCCGAAAAAATGACCATTGGTCAAAGGTGAAGGTCGCTGGAGCCGAAAATGCTGCTGCTCGGCTGCTTGGTCTAACGTTTTACGTTCTAGTTCGTTTTGTTTTATTTCTTCTTCCTTATTCGCGTTCCATTAAAATAATAAATCATCAGTTCCGCACAATCGCCCACCTTCTGTCATCAATTGAGCTTATAAGTTCTTTTTACCCATTAAACAGTATAAAGGCCCTTTCGTTGGTTAGATACTTAATTAGTGAATATGTGTAAACCATGCTCAGAGTTCAGTAATTACGTGAAATATTAGTAATACATTTTAGTACTTTCCTGTAATTACTGGGGGTCACAGTGATTTCATGAAATTACTGAAAATGTTAGGACATTCATGAAATTACTCATTTCACATTATTTACGGTAGTTTAATGTTATATATCCAAGCGAACTAAACATACACAACGGTAGCAACAAGCTTGAAGCTTATAGTGTGCAAAACTATTCGTTAAAGACACACTGACGCACCACGATTAAGTCCCTTGTTGTTGTTTCTAGGTAGCTGTGACCCACATGCAAATGTCCCCAACTTCAAATTGAGGCTGTTCTTTAAAATGATGTTTAGGTTTGAATTTGGGGACATTTGCATGGGAGTTGACACTGGTCAAAAAACAAGATTTCTTACCAGCTATAAGAGGGAAAACAAAGACCGTGATTTTGACACGTGATCTGGGCTTTTCCATTTCCATTTTCCCTCTTATCATCTAAATGTTTGAAACGGTGTTGGGAAAAACCCTGTCGCGTGGTTCGAACCCTTCCCGTCAATGGGTGACAAGTTAGTGCGACCTAACTATAGGCTCTTCAATGTTTCATGCCGTTAGCAGAAAGAGCTGGCCCTGTTATTAGTCCCCGAGCCGAAGGTTCGGGGAGCTATTGTTTTTGTCTGGTCCGTCCGTCCGTCCGTGCGTGCGTCCGGTCCGTCCGTCCGTCTATCGTCAGAATGTCCGTTTTTCTCAAACACTATTCAGTCTATCATCATCAAATTTTGGTATACTAGTTTGCCAAGAGGCAAGCTATCCACTGATGTATTTAGTTTTACATTAAGGTTAAGGTCGCGCCAGTTACGGGGTTCAAACCCCGAAACACATAATCGCTAATATCTCGCGAAGTTTTGCATGTATTTTAATGCAGTTTTTTTTTCACAAAAACATTTCTTGATGAATGGTCTATATTTCACAGTTGTCATGAATGTTTCTCCCGCGTGCGCGCGTGTGCGCATGATCGCGCACGCTCAAATCACGGGTCCGAACCCCAAGGCTATATATAATAAAAACTATTCAGTTAGTTGACGT
>CM065692.1:53967363-53972363 GCA_017654935.2 Phymorhynchus buccinoides
TCTGTCATCTTGTCACTGTTTGTCTGTCTGTCTGTCTGTCTGTTTATCTGTTTGCCTGCCTGTCTGTCTCTCTGTCTAGAACTTTCATATTTCGTTCGGAAAAGAAAACAAAAGTTCTTCGAATCCCTAACCATTCCTAACCATTCCAAATCCATATGATCGTAGTTTGTGCTTCATAATTGTTTCTCTGCTCCTACGAAATATTGAACAGGGACACGCCTGGTTATACTCTACTTTCACAATGAGAATAATCGGATTCTATAAGATTAAAAACCCCCACCTACAAACAACATAACCCTGACACTTAAGGTAATCACGTTAGGGTTGACAATGCAACGTAAGCCAACATCGTAGCTGATGTCTGTCTATTAATTATTAATAGCTGCAGAAACAATTAGGCGATGGCGAGGCCAAGTCGTTGACAAAGTGCTACCTGGGACCAGTTTCTCTAGATAACGGTCGTCGCGCGAATAACGCTTACGCCGGCAGGTGTTTGTGAATGTGAGTTCCTTTCTGGTAGGCTAATTTAGTGTCATTATTCTTTTAGTTTGACTTATCATTTATTTTATTTTGATTTCATAATCATATTTATTTATAAGTGCACACTATTAGATTTTTTAATCAAAGACTATATCATCCTGTTCGTTATTTCACGCCTCTGTTCTTATTATTTGGAAGACTGATTATTTGGGTAAATGCCTCGTCCACGCTCCTCACTTTCCTTGCCTGTCTTTTGGATTGTGACATTTGGTCAGCAAACAAACAAACAAACAAACAAACAAAAACACAACACACAATCATCATATTCCTAAAGGTGCACCATGACGGATGAGTTTTTGCAAGAAACACGTCGACATCACCAGGAAGACAGCCTTTTCAAGGATCGGAACACTCACTTTGCTCTGGTTTTCTAGAAATTAAACCGTCAAAACGGCGATTCCTCCTAGGCGTATATGCCGGAGAGAGTAGCCATTTTGGATGGGGTGGGCGGAGGACACTCATTGTGGTTGAAGCGTTTTCTTTTTTTGTATCGCAGTAAGAGCTATTTCCTTTGTTGTGAGCGAAACTCCTTTAGATAAATTATATAATAAAAAAAAAAGAAGAAAAAAAATAGGCTTGTATTGTGAAAATGTCGTGCAAACGATTTGGCGGCCATTACAAAAGAGACGGCACACGCCTTCTCTTTGGGTGAAAGATTTTGACTTCCAGCACCTCCGCCAAGGAGGAATCGCCGATTTGATGGTCTGATTTCTAGGAAACCAGAGCAAAGTGAGTGTTGCAATCTCTGTAAAGGGTGTTTTCCTGGTGATTTCTTACAAAACTTCATCCGTCAGGGTGCCCCTTTAGCAAAAACATACCCTGCACGAGGTTATGAAAACATGCAATCCCTGACAAAAAAAATTGTTTTTTGTTTTTTTGTTAATGTTTTTTTTTTAAGTCTACACAATAGTTTAACATAAACGTTACAGAAGAATGTTCGTCCAGGGTGTTTTGTGTTAACAGAAACGTTACAGAAGAATGTTCGTCCAGGGTGTTTTGTGACATTAACTTTACTGGCAACCAGCCTAAGCCTTGTTTGTTTATTTGTCTTCTATCGAGGCTGTCACACAGAGCGCCACAACCAATCGAATCAGAAAACAACTGTAGTACACCTTCACCCCGAAATGTCCATCGTAGTAGTTCACACAAACGAAAATATGAATGAGAGAGAGAGAGAGAGAGAGAGAGAGAGAGAGAGAGAGAGAGAGAGAGAGAGAGAGAGAGAGAGAGAGAGAGAGAGAGAGAGAGAGAGAGAGAATACGAATAAGAATACGATTGTTTTATTGAGGGAGAGAGAGAGAGAGAGGGAGAGAGATAATTGAATTGATTTGAATTGAATTGGAATTTTTAATGAGGATAAATGGATAAGCAACAATACTTTTTTTCACCATGTCCTCGGTGAGAGGGAGAGAGAGAGAGAGAGAGAGAGAGAGAGAGAGAGAGAGAGAGAGAGAGAAGAGAGAGAGAGAGAGAGAGAGAGAGAGAGAGAGAGAGAATGGAATTGAATTGATTTGAATTGAATTGGAATTTTCAATGAGGATACATGCATAAGACAACAATACTTTTTTTCACCATGTCCTCGAAGAGAGAGAGAGAGAGAGAGAGTAGAGAGAGAGAGAGGAGAGAGAGAGAGAGAGAGAGATGAGAGAGAGAGAGAGAGACAGAGAGAGAGAGAGAGAGAGAGAGAGAGAGAGAGAGAGAGTAGAGAGAGAGAGAAGAGACCGCAGAAACGCAGACAAATAAATAAATAACAAATAAATAAACAAAGAAAGCAAGAAAGTAAGAAAATACTGCCTTTACAAACAAACAACAAACAAACAAAAAGGGAAAAAAAAAATAACAAAGAGAAGAGCAAAAAAAATCGATTCAGCTTCCTAGACTGGTGGGACCCCTTTAATCCTTCTCAATTCTACATTGCTTGCTTTATTGGCCACTGCAACGCCCACCTTTTTGCAAGAGCGAATGCCCTTGGTGTGTGGGGGAAAATGCTTGAGTACTGACCAAGCAAGGTCATAACTCTCGCCAATCACCCTACTTGCGGCCACCGAGTGGCTGCCTTTTTGCAAGAAGAGCGAATGCCCTTTTGTGGATACTGACCAACAAGGGCATAACTCTCGCCAATAACCCGACTTGAGGCCACCGAGTGGCTGCCTTTTTGCAAGAAGAGCTGAATGCCCTTTTGTGGATACTGACCAACAAGGGCTTAACTCTTGCCGTCACGGGAGTTAATAACCTTAGTTGCAGTGGCCAATAGCTAGCCTTCCCCAGCGTAGCTTTACCCTCTCCATTGTTTTCGACGCACGTCGCCTATAGGCCTCTGCAACTAGGGTTATTAACTCCCTTGACCGTGAGAGTGAATCCCTTGCTGGTCAGTACGGACAAGGGCATTCACTATTGCGAAAGGCAGCCATTTAGTGACCTCAAATAGGGTTACTGGCGATAGTTATACCCTTGTTTGGTCAGTGCGCAACCACCCCCCCCCCCCCCACCCACCAAGGGCATTCACTCTTGCAAAAGGTGTTCTTTGCAGTAGCCAATAGCGATGCAGTGTCTTCCCACCCACCCACCCCCACCCTCTCCTGTGTGGCGGAAGGAAGGTCTATGAAATGTTGATGACCAGTTGTGTTGGAATTGGGAGAGAGGGGGGGGGGGGGGGGGAACTCACGACCGGTGGAGATTAGCTTCCTGCCACAGAGCTGTCCGATCTGTCAGGGATTGGGGCCCTGGGCCCAGCGGATACATTTTTTATAGTCGGGAACGTTACGTTCTCTCTCTGCTCATTAGCTTGGGACACGTTCCATTTTAAGCCTAAATTATCGCGCTACTTAGATTAGGTGTCGTAATCACGTGTCACGTTAATTCGGATTGTTGCATGCAAATGAGGATGTATAAATTATACTACTTCTTCAAACATGAAAGGGCGACAATTTTAGGAGTGAGATGACCATGCCACCTATTGACGAGTCAGAGGCAGACAATGAGCGACTTAGGACGCACATTTGACCGTCAAAGGGCAATCAAACCAGTAGGGGCTTAGCTTAGATGGGTCCCCCCCCCCCCCTCTCTCTCTCTCTCTCTCTCTCTCTCTCTCTCTCTCTCTCTCTCTCTCTCTCTCTCTCTCTCTCTCTCTCTCTCTCTCTCTCTCTCTCACTACCCACAACTGAGAGTATCACGCGCTAAGCCCCTACTGGTTTAATCGCCCCCCTGGCGGTAAAATTAGCGTCCTTAGTTGACCATTGTATGTGGCTATGTTATACTACTGCTTCATGATAGGCAAGGGCGATAATAATCTTATGTAGGTGGCGCACGCGTTTCAGTGCACGAGACAGGGGATGCTAATGTACAGCATAAAGCCTCATTAGACTGATATTGCAAAATCGGCAGTTCAATCGAATAATTATACACGTTACGACCCGTGATCACTGTATAAGACGCACTTATGGTTACGGTAGCAGGGCACGTTCCATTTAAAGCCTAATGTAGCGATGCTAATGGAATGCAATGAGAGACTTAGTGCGATTTTTCTCACGCCAGAGGGCATGACGCTCGTGTGGGGCTAATCCTCTCTATATTATTAGTTGGGGATAAAGAAAGAGAGAGAGACAGTGAGTGGTCCTACCATCACTCTCTCTCTCTCTCTCTCTCTCTCTCTCTCTCTCTCTCTCTCTCTCTCTCTCTCTCTCTAAAAATTCTATTACTACCATTGCTCTTTTTTTGGTTTTTGTTTGTTTTGTTCAATGTTTTATTTTCTTCTGGGAAGTATCCTGTACACAATGGACAGAAGCTATCATACAACCTCTCTTTTAAAAAGGGTGACACGAACATACCAGACAATTACAGGGGGATCTCTTTATTGAACATTTGTAGTAAGATATACAGCCAATATATTGAATGCCAGATTAACAAAATGGGTAGAAGAGAATGATACTATTAATGAATGTCAAGCTGGTTTTAGGAAAAAGTATAGTACTATTGATCATGTATTTACATTATTTTCTTTGATTCAAAAACAGTTGTTATTACACAAGAAATTATACCTTTTATTGACTTCAGAAAGGCTTTCGATTCGGTATGTACGTAATAATTTATGGTCTATTCTGAAGAAAAAGGGGATTCATGGGAAAATGTATAGGGCATTAACTAGTATGTACAGCGTAGTGAAAGGAAGAGTTAGAAATTGTAATAAACTATGAGAAGCTTTTTCGTGTCCAATCGGGCTAAAAAGCAAGGGGAAATTTGTAGTCCACTTCTTTTTTCAATCTTCATAAATGAATTAGCAGAAGAAATTATTAAAAAAAAAGGGAAACATGGGCTTCAACTCGAACCAGATTTTTTAGAACTTGTTATCCTTATGTTTGATGATGATATTATTTTGTTTCAGATTCAGTTAGTGGGTTACAACACCAGTTAAACATTTTACATGACAGAGCAAAAAAGCTTGGCCTAATCGTTAACTTAAA
>CM065692.1:54007363-54009863 GCA_017654935.2 Phymorhynchus buccinoides
ACAGAGGGAGAGATTAGAGATAGAGATAGAGAGACGAGAGAGAGAGAGAGAGAGAGAGAGAGAGAGAGAGAGAGTGAGAGAGGAGACGAGAGGAGAGAGGGGAGACGAGAGAAAGCGAGAGCGAGAGAGAGGAGATAGAGAGAGAGAGAGAGAGAAAGAGAGAAAGAGAGGAGAGAGAGAGAGAGAAGACGGACAGAGAGGACAGAGAGGGAGAGAGACAGAGGAGAGAGAGGCGAGAGAGAGAGAGCAGAGAGAGAGAGAAGAGAGAGAGGAATGAGAGAGAGACAGGAGACAGACAGACAGACATACATACAAACACACTGAGGGTATGAGATGAGAGAGAGAGAGAGATTGAGAGACAGAGAGAGAGAGAGAGAGAGAGAGAGGGAGAGAGAGAGAGAGAAGAGAGAGAGAGAGGAGAGAAAGAAGAGAGAGAGACAGAGAGAGCCACAGCGGAGATGAGAGAGACGAGCAGAGAGACGAGAGAGAGAGAGAGTGAGAGAGAGAGAGAGAGAGAGAGAGAGGAGAAGAGAGAGAGATGAGAGAGAAAGAGAGAGAGACAGAGAAAGAGAGAGAGAGAGAGAGAGACAGGCAGACAGACAGACACATACACACACAGAGAGAGGAGAGAGAGAGAGAGAGAGAGAGAACGAGGGAGAGGAGAGAGAGAGAGAGAGAGCAGAGAGAGAGAGAGAGAGAGAGGAGAGGAGAGGAGAAAAGAGAGAGCAGAGAGAGAGAGAGTTTTCTAAGAAGGAGCCGCTGGACTGCTTCTTGAGAGAGAGACGAGAGAGAGAGACGAGAGAGGAGGCGGAGGACGCACGGATTATTCATCTACCCTCAGTAGATTACCACGCAGAGTTAAGCCATTCTACATACTGAGATGAGATGACGAGGTCGACGATAGAGAAAGACATTCCCGAGAGAGACTTGACAGACAGGACAGACAGACAGAGAGAGACAGAGATAAGAAGGGGCATAAAGAGACAGACAGAGATACGGAGGGACAGACACGGAGCACACAAAGCGACAAACGCAGAATCATGCATAATTATATAGGTACCTATTATTATTATTTTAATCAACATTTGTTAAGTCCTCTCGCGCACATGTTGTCCTTATGTGCACAGTTTTTCTAAAATGACCCCGTTTCTGCTTCTTTTTTAAAATTGCCTTTTTTCCCTACTTTAATTTACTTTTTTCCCTATTTTCTCCTTTGGGGGGGGGGGGGGGGGGGGGGGGGGGGGTATTATTAATGCAAGTAATTATATTTCATTACCCGCCATGTTACAAATTACCACACACCAACACAACACATTGTGAAGCCCGAAGGAAAGTGTAAGTCCATTCTACCCACTGGTTCATGAGATACAGCTCGGGACATGAAGGAAGGACATTTCGGTTTTGTGAGTCTTTCTTGGCGGAGGTTTGCATTGGCGGTTTCAAAATTCAGGATCTGAATAGGTTGTGACATGATGATCAAGAATGGAGACCCTAGTGCTTATTGTAGGTCATGGTAACTCCGCGATAGAGGACTCATCATTAACTGCGAAAGGACCCCCCCTTAGTCGCAAACTTTGCCTTCGTTTTAGCACAGGACAATGGAGCGTCCACAACCCCCCCCCCACCCCCCCCCCCCCCCCCCCCACCCCTCCCTCCCCCACGCACAAAAGCTGAGAGCACACTTAATTAAAAACACCAAAAAGTACTCAGACCATTATCGCAAAAAATATATCAAGCAAGCACAATATTACAAAATATGAAACAAAAGTTTCACAAGAAAGCCAACCACTTAGAACACGATTAAAAAAGAATAAAGCAAAATATGAAAAAGCCAATAAATCAGAAACTTTTCTATTGCCCCTCTGGCCATTTCCAATTAGTCTTCTCAAATTGTGTCCTATTTTTCAATTTTGTGTTTTCTTTTCTCTTTCCTTCTTTCTTTTTGTGGATATTCGGTATTTGTTGAGCAAATACCTTTTTTTGTTCTTTTTTGCCAAAACAGATGTTTGTCCTTTTTTTTTTTTTTTTTTTTTTTTTTGGGGTGGTAATTTTTTTTTTACCACCCCCCCCCCCCCCACCCCTTTTATTTTTGACCCTCTGCCAACACGGGCATTTCAAACTGATCATTTGGAATATGGATGAAGGGCTCACTAGGATAAGAAGGGTGTCCCAAAAAAAAACATTATCGAGGAGATAGATGAAGACAGAGAGAGATGAAAAGAGATGAAGCGATGGAGGAAATAGAGGTTTGGGAAGAGAGAAGCGAGGAGAGGATTATTTTTTAAGGAGAGAAGAGCGGAGTGGGATTTATGAGAGAGAGAGAAAATTGATGGGGGAAAGCGAGAAGCCAAAAAGGCGGGGGTTCAGAAGAGATGCCTTTGGCAGAGATATGTCTTCTCAAATTGGTTGTAGAGTTTTCATTTGTTTGAAGAGAGAGAGACCCTTCTTCTTTTTGTGAGAGAGAGAGGGATTGTAGAGAGAGAGAAAAGAGAGGGAGAGA
>CM065692.1:54037363-54041418 GCA_017654935.2 Phymorhynchus buccinoides
TCTCGCTCTCTGTTTACTCTCTCGTCCCCTCTCTCTCTCTCTCTCTCCTCTCCTCTCTCTCGTCTCCTTCTCTCTCTCTCTCTCTCTCTCTCTGTTCTATGTCTCCGATTCTCTCTCTCTCTCTCTCTCTCTCTCTCTCTCGTCTTCTCTCTCTCTCTCTCTCTCTCTATCTCTCTCATCTCTCTCACTCTCTCTCTCTCTCTCTCTCTCTCTCTCTCTCTCTCTCTCTCTCTCTCTCTCTCGCCTCTCTTTTGTCGCAGTCTGGTTCTGTCTGTCTCTACCTCCGTCTCTGTCTCTGTCTCTCTCTCTCTCTCTCTATCTCTCTCTCTGTCTCTCTCCCCCCCCCCTCTCTCTCTCTCTGTGCTCTCTTTCTGTCTACCTGCCTCTGTCTCTGCCTGCATGTCTGGTTTCAACGACAGTTTCTCTATGAAAGTCCACAATTAGAAATCAGGCATAAATTGCAATATTGGACATAGGTCAACCAATACCTGAATAAAAAACATTTTGGAGAAGAAGTTAAAGATGCCATTACCCACCAAGATTAAGTCCCTTGGGGTGTTTTGTGTGGGTAGCTGTGACCCCCATATACAGATGCCCCCAATTTTGAAATTGGAGGCTGCTCTTTAAACGATGTTTCGTTTTCAATGTGGGGGCATTTGCATGGGATGATAACCTGGTCAAAACAAGGGTAAAGGTCAAGATGTGCCACCCCCCATTCATTTCTCGGTTAATTGTATTTTTTCCGTTTTTGCCTTTCTTACCATACATAAAGCTGTATTTTAGGAACATTTTTAGCTAATTACCTTTTTGGAATACTAACCCTAACCCTAACCCTACCCCTAAATCTAACCCTACCCCCCACTATGTACTGCAGTACACCGCGATTTGTCACAGTTGTGGTTCGTTGCGTTTTTCCGTCTTATACGGTGGGGGGTAGGGTTAGGGTTAGGGCTAGGGTTAGGGTTAGGGTTAGGGTTAGTATTCCAAAAAGGTTATTAGCTAAAAATGTTCCTAACATACAGCTTTATGTATGGTAAGAAAGGCAATAACGGAAAAATACAATTAACCGAGATAGGTAGGGGGGGTGGCACATCTTGAGAGGGACAACACGTGAAACCCGTGATTTTGAACACGCGATTTGGTGGGTCTTTAAGCTCAGAATGTGTCACATGAATCAGACGGCGATTTGGGAAACGGCGATTCGGGAAGAAGAAGAAGAAGGCTGGTGAGTGGTCATGCGAACTATTGAATCTCTCTGGATCTGTTTTCTGTTTGTTTTGTTCACCCATCAAAGCGCTTGAGGTGGGTGTATCGCGTGTATATGGCTTTCCATCTTGTTTTGAAATGCGGTTTATAAAGAGGTTGAAGTTCTCTTGTTTCTAGCTGTGTTCTAAAAAACGATACATTTGTATTCCTCTCAAATCAAGTTACAAATGCGTAGAACGGAGATCAGAGCGGACTGAAAGTTTTGAAGAGAGAGAGAGGGAGAGATAGAGATAGAGAGAGAGAGAGAGAAAAGAGAAAAGAGAGAGAGAGAGAGGGGGAGAGAGAGAAGAGAGAAGAGAGAGAGAAGGAGAGGAGAAAGAGAGAGAGAGAGGGAGAGAGAGTGAGAGAGAGAGAGAGAGAGAGAGAGAGAGAGAGGGAGAGAGAAAGAGAGAGAGAGAGAGAGAGAGCGAGAGCAGAGAGAGAGAGAGAGAGAGAGAAAGCGAGAGAGGGAGAAAGAGAGAGAGATAGCGAGAGAGAGAGAGAAGAGAGAGAGAGGGAGAGAGAAAGAGAGAGAGGGAGAGAGAAGAGAGAAGAGAGAGAGAGAGAGAGAGGAGAGTCTCGGGAGAGAGAAAGAGAGAGAGGGAGAGAGATTTAGATAGAGAGAGAGAGAGAGAGAGAGAGAGAGAGAGAGAGAGAGAGAGAGTGAGGGAGAGAGAAAGAGAGGAGAGGGAGAGAGAGAGAGAGAGAGAGGAGAGAGAGAGGAGAGAGATGAGAGAGAGAGAGAAAGGGAAGGAGAGAGAGAGAGAGAGAGGGGGAGAGAGAAAGAGAGGAGGAGAGGAGAGAGAGAAGAGAGAGAGAGAGACAAAGAGAGAGAGAGAGAGAGAGAGAGAGTGAGTCCAGAGAGAGGTGAGAGATAGAGAGAGGAGGAGAGAGAGATAGAGAGAGGAGTAGAGAGAGGAGAGGGAGAGATAAAGAGAGGGTAGAGAGAGATAGAGAGATCAGAGAGAGAAAGAGAGAGAGAGAGATAAGAGAGAGAGACAGAGAGAGAGAGAGAGAGAGAGAGAGAGCTAGAGAGAAGAGAACGAACGACGAACGAACTAAACGTTATTTTTTCAGGGTAATGAGATCAGCTAATTAATTACAGCTTTTTTCACTCAATCAGCCCCTGATGTGAGAGTAGAGAATGAGAGAGAGAGAGAAGGAGAGCTAGAGTGGAGTAGACCAGAGAGGGAGGAAGATAGAGGAGAGAGAAGAGCGAGTAGAGAGAGGAAATAGGAGAATAGAGAGGGAGAGAGAGAGTTCTTCTGTCTGCTAGGAAGCTTCTAGAGTTCTTCTTCTTCTTCTTCTTCTTCTTCTTCTTCTTCTTTCTTCTTCTTTCTTCTTCATTCTTCCTTCTTTCTCTTCGTCTTCTTCATCTTCTTCTCTTGTCCTTCTTCTCTTTCTCTTTTTCCTCCTCTAACCCTTTCTCCTCTATCAACCCATACTCTCTAACCAAGCCCATTTCTTCTTTTGAAAGACGAAACACCCGATCCTCTCAACCACCGCTTCAAGCCGCTCAAAACACAAAGACCCGATACCCCAATAGAACAAGACCCGCACACACTTACCCGCCATATGTGCACCCCCAGGGTGCTGATCCAATCCCCTCTCGAGTGGCCATGGCGATTACCGAATAGAGCAGAGGGCATTACATCTGGATTGCAATGCACATCATCCCTCCTCCAACCTCTCCACACCTCACACACCAAACCACCTATAACCCCACGTGGATCGAACCGATGCGGCCGGTGAGGAGACCACGCCATCTTCGCCACCCCACCACGGGCCCTCAGTATCACCACGCTCCGTGCCCGTCACAATCCCCCCACCCCCGAACTGTCCCGATGAATATGGGCCCAGGCCTGGGACCGACGGGAACAGGAACAAACAGAAGAGAAAAGCTACCGCCATCTGCCCGCCCACCAACGCGCCCATGAGCCAGCAGCTCTGTAAAAACTAGAGAAGCTTGCTTCACACACTCTAGAAGCTCTGCGATACATCACAGGCTTTTGGCTTTTCTAACTTGTTCCCTTCTTCTAGGCTACGACAGACTTTGTGGCTGCCTCATGAGTGACTCGATCATGTCGTGAGCGCTTTCACCTCATTTGCATAACCTATCTAACTCGATCATAAGGTCTGACCTCAGTCGGGCCCGGTCAGTTGACAGGTAAGATCCTAAAATAGGGCGGGTTCTAAATTTCAATTTCATCAACACTCGAATCTGAGTCTGATGAAATCGAGTCAGGCTGGCTCGTGACCGTCTTCTGTGGCGGGCAACAAAAAATTTTGATCTACCCGGTTTTCACCCCCCCCCCCCCACACGTGATCGAGTCAAATGAGGCCAGTCGCACAATAGTCTGTCGCCGCCTTAAGAGGGAGGAAGCACACTATAAAAAGAGGAGGGGGGGGTGGCGGGGGGGAGGGAGGGGGGAGTCTGGAAGGGGCGGGGCGGGGGGGGGGGGGGGGGGGTGGAAGGGCGGGGGGGGGGTTTTTCGTGAGCGTAAGGAAATTGGAGGGAATGGGCGATGGAGGAGGGGGGGGGAGGGATGGGGAGGGGGATGTAATAATTGGTCTTATTATGGTAAAAGATTTTAGTCTTCTCTTCCTCTAGTCCTCTGATAACCAGCTCCTTGGGGGGGGGTGGTTTAGAGGGGAGGGGGGAGAAAAAATGGGTGGTGTGTGGGTGTGTGGCGAATTCAGATTGGTCTGAGAAAAAAATGATATAGGTGTTGAAAGTCCTTAGTAAATATTAAGCGAATTATATGGTTGTAAGTTATCGGAATAATTTTTTAATTGACCCCAACCACCTA
>CM065692.1:54041918-54054418 GCA_017654935.2 Phymorhynchus buccinoides
ACTTCACTCTATACTCTCACGAGCGAGCACAATATATCCGTCTCTCTCCCACCTCTGATCACCCCTCTCACTCACACCTCCTCCTACGGCTGAATCACTCTCTCTCTCATCAATCTCCTCTCTCTCTTCTCTCTACTCTCTCCCTCTCCCTCACCTCTCTCTACCTCTCTCTCTTCTCTCTCTCTCTCTACTCTCTCTCGCTCTCCCTCTTCTTCTCTCTCTCTCCTCTCTTTCTCTCTTCTCTCTCTCTCCCTCTCTTCCCCCTCCCCTCCCTCCTCCTCTCTCTCTTCCCTCCCCCTCTCTTCCTCCTGCTCCTCTCTATTCTCTCCCACTCTCTCTCTCTCTCTCCTCTCTCTCATCTCTCTCTCTCTCTCTACTCGTCTTCTCTCGTCTCTCTCCTCTCTCTCCTCTCTCGCTTCTGGGTGGGATCCTAGATAAAGAACTGAAGTGGCAGACCCATATTGAGAAGGTAGCACACAAGGCTGCACGTTAGCCTATTTATACTAAAAAAAATAGCCTTTCGCGAGATAAGAGGAACGTTGAAATTATTTCTTTCATGCCACTGGTCTCTCTCACGTCAAACTATAGAACTCTGTAGTTGGATTCTACCGCCAAATGTCACCTATTAAAAACTCAATATATATCTAAAACAAAAGAGCAGGAAATTATTCTTCCTGGACGCAAACCTCACCATCATCAGAAAAAACTAAGCAAAAATCATTAAAAATCCTTCCGTTAGATTTCACAATTAAAGTACAAACAAAGCAATCATCAGTACAAAGTGCAATAATGAATTGAGTACCACAATACCTAAAATCTTCATTAGTCCCCGGATCTCATTTCGTTCTGGTTTCCAGGCAAGCACCACATTTTGCCGGAACACTAGAAATTGACAAATACAAATCAAGTTTTGCCTTCTCACGGTCCTCAATTTGGAATCCCTTCCCTCTGCCATTAGTTTGTGCCCTTTCCATACTCACGCATGCAAAAAGATGGGCGGGCACAACAGTAATTTTACAAGCCCTGCTTTAATCCTGTGTCATTTGAATGAACACTGTATAACTGTATTGCCTTTTGTACACCTACATGTGATATGCATGGTATATGTCAACTTGAAAGGTTTAAATCTCAGTTTATGAGCTTTGTATATGTCATGGTATCTGTCAAATGAATTGTTTACATCTCAGTTTTATGCGTTGTTAATGTTATATGCCTTTTAAACTGCTTGTTAAATGTGTTTGGATTGATGCTTGCTTTCACCTCCTACTTGCTCCATCAATTATTGTTGTCACTATGTGTATTTTTATTTCTATTGTTAAACCAAACAAATTTTTTATAGATGTTGTATATAAAAATGTATGTGTTGTTATTCAGAGAGAGTCTCAGAGAGGAGAGGGAGAGGAGAGGAGAGTGGGGTGGAGAGAGAGAGGCGGCGAGGAGAGAGGAGAGGAGAGGAGGGAGAGACGAGAAGGACGGACGAGAAGTGACCGAGAGAGAGAGAGGAGAGAGGAGAGAGATGAGAGGAGAGACGAGAGAGAAGAGAGAGAGGGGAGAACGAGTATGTTTTACAAAGTTTTTTTGTTTCTTACATTTATTTTATTTACCAAGGACAGATTTGTAAGAATAGGCATTCGCGAAAATCTATTATCCTTGTCAAAATAACGGTTTTCCGGTTCCAGTGTCCAGGTCTGTCTCTCTCCTCTCTCTCTCTCGCTTCTCTCTCTCTCTCTCTCTCTCTCTCTCCTCTCTCCTTCCTCTCTCTCTCTCTATCTTCCTCTCTCTCTCTCTCTCTCTCATCTCTCCTCTCTCTTCTCTCTCTCTCTCTCTCTCTCTCTCTCTTCTCTCTCTCTCTCTCTTGTCTCTCTATCTCTCTCTCTCTCTATCTCTCTCTCTCTCCTCTCTCTCGCTCTCTCTCCTCTCCTCTCTCTCTCTATCTCTCTCTCTCTCTCTCTTATCTCTTCTCTCTCTCCTCTCTCTATCTCTCTCTCTCTCTTCGCATGCTCTTTGTCGCCAGTCTAGTCTGTTCTGTCTCTACCTCGTCTCTGTCTCTGTCTCTCTATCTCTCTATCTCTCTCTCTCTCTCTCTCCTTCTTTTTCTCTCTCTCTCTCTGTGCCTCTCTTCTTATACCTGCCTCTGTCTCTGCCTGCATGTCTGGTTTCAACGACAGTTTCTCTATGAAAGTCCACAATTAGAAATCAGGCATAAATTGCAATATGGACATAGGTCAACCAATACCTGAATAAAAAAAACATTTTGGAGAAGAAAGTTAAAGATGCCTTACCCACCAAGATTAAGTCCCTTGGGGTGTTTTTTTTCTGGGTAGCTGTGACCCACTTACAGATGTCCCCAATTTCAAATTGATGCTGTTCATTATTAACAATGGATGGGGAGTTTTCAAGGTGGGCGGGCATTTGCATGGGATGGATAACCGGGTCAAACCAAAGGGATTACAAGGTAAAGATCTTCCCGCTGACACACCACCCATGCATTGATCGGTTAATTCTATTTTTCCATTATTGCCTTTCTTACATACATAAAGCTGTATTTTAGGGAACATTTTTAGCTAATAACCTTTTTGGAAAACTAACCCTAACCCTAAAACCCTAGCCCTCAACCTAACCCTAAACCCCACTATGTAACGCAGTACACCACAATATGTCACAGTTGTGGTTCGTTGCGTTTTTCCGTCTTATAGGGTGGTGGGTTTTAGGGTTAGGGTTAGGGCTGCTGCTTAGGTTTAGGGTTTAGGGTTAGGGTTAGCTATTTCCAAAAGGTTATTTTCTAAAAATGTTCCTAAAATACAGCTAAAATTGCTGCTTTATGTATGGTATGAAAGGCAATAACGGAAAAATACAATAAACCGAGATAGGTAGGGGGGGGTGGCTGGCACATCTTGAGAGGGTAAACACGTGAAACCCGTGATTTTGAAAACGCGATTTGGTGGGTCTTTAAGCTCAGAATGTGTCACATGAATCAGACGGCGATTTGGGAAACGGCGATTCGGGAAGAAGAAGAAGAAGGCTGGTGAGTGGTCATGCGAACTATTGAATCTCTCTGGATCTGTTTTCTGTTTGTTTTGTTCACCCATCAAAGCGCTTGAGGTGGGTGTATCGCGTGTATATGGGGCTTTTTTTTTTCCAATTTTTTTTTTTTTTTTCCCCTGTTTTGAAAATGCGGTTTATAAAGAGGTTGAAGTTCTCTTGTTTCTAGCTGTGTTCTAAAAAACGATACATTTGTATTCCTCTCAAATCAAGTTACAAATGCGTAGAACGGAGATCAGAGCGGACTGAAAGTTCTTTGAATGAGAGAGAGAGGGAGAGATAGAGATAGAGAGAGAGAGAGGAGAGAGAGGACTAGAGAAAGAGAGAGAGAGAGAGAGAGACGAGGGGGAGGGGAGAGAGAGAGAAGAGAGAGGGAGAGAGAAAGAGAGAGAGGGTAGAGAAGGTGAGGAGAGTGAATGAGATTACCTCGGAAAGATGAGAGATAGAGAGAAAAAAAAAGGGAAGAAAAAAAAGAGAGAGAGAGAGATCGAGAGAGACAGAGAGAGAGAGAGCCTGAGAGAGGAGAGGGAGAGGAGAGAGACAAGAGAGCGAGGGAGAGAGAGAGGATGAGGAGACGGAAAGAAAGAGACGAGAGGGTGGAAGAGAGGAGAGGGACAGAGACAGAGAGAAGAGAGGAGAGAGCGAGAGTGGAGGGAGAGAGGGAGGGAGAGAGACAAGAGAGGGACGAGAGGAGAAGAGGAGAGGAGAAAAAAAGAGAGCAGAAGGCAGAGAGACGAAGAGAGAGGGAGAGATAGAGGAAGGAGAGATGAGGGAGGAGAGCAAGAGACAGATAGAGAGAAGATGACCCAGAGAGAGAGAGAGATAGAGACGAAGAGAGGAGGTAGAGAGAGAGAGGAGAGGGAGAGGAGAGTGAGAGGATCGAGAGAGAGAAGAGAGAGCAGTGAGAGAGAGGAGGTGAGAGAGCGGGGGAGGGAGAGACAGAGAGAAGAGGGAGAGGTAGAGATGAGGAACGAAGGGGAGGGTGAGGGGGATAGACGGTAGAGAGATGAGAGAGGAGACGAGAGAGAGAGGACGAGGGAGAGACCCAGAGGAGACAGAGAGGGAAAGAGAGAGAGATGAGAGGACAGAGAGGGAGAGGAGAGAGAGAGAGAGTGAGAGATGAGAGAGAGTGAGAGAGGAGGGACATGAGGAGAGAGGGTGCTGAGAGAGAGAGAAATGAGAGACGATATGAGAGAGTCTGGTAGTGATATTCGAGAGAGGTAATGAGATCAGCAGATTAGTGGCAGCTTATGAGAAGAGAGAGAGAGATGTGAGAGAAGAGAAGAGAGAGAAGAAGAAAGGGCGAAGGAAAGAGGAAAGATGGGAAAAGAGAGAGAAGAGAGAAGTTAGAGGGAGGAAAGAGGGAGAGAGGAAAGAAGGGGAGAGAGAAGAGGGAGAGGAGAGATGCTGTTCTTCTGTTTCTCCGTCTGAAAGAGTTCTTCTGAGTTGAGTGTCTTTGTGAATCAGGAGATGAGAGAGGACAGAGAATCAGATTGAGACGAAGGAAGAGTGAGAAGACACGAGAGATGATGAGAGCGGGGAGACAAGAGAGGCATGACCGGTGAGTGAGATGTGAGAGAGCGAGAGAGAGTCAGAGAGAAGCGAGAGAGAGAGAGAGATGAGATGCGAGAGAGAGATCCCGAGACGCGAGAGAAACGAGCGAGGGCACCAGAAGAACCGATTGAGAGGCACGAGAGAATCACCGGAGAGATGCGAGAACAGGAGAGGAGCGAGTGAAGTGCCCCAGGAGGAGGGAGATCTGGGTAGAAGAAGTTGGAGAGGAGAGGAGAGACTGAAGGAGAGTGAGGAGGAGAAGGTAATGAGAGCTCAGACTAGATTGGCAGAGGGTAGAGGAGACGACAGACTGAGAGAGCCTTTGGGTGACTCGAGAGAGAGTGACAGCCTATTGAGGTCATTGGTGGGTGAGATCGTAGGCGAAATGAAGAGAGTGACTCAGAGAGGGAGAGTAAGGGAGCCCAGAGCCGAATAGGGCGAGACGAGAGTCAACTCGAGAGAGCGTAGAGAAAGGCATCACATGTGACCTCATCTGAGACGAGATGACAGAGAGAGCTTCTAGTAAGAGCCGAGGCAGACGAGTCCTCGGAGACAGACACATAGTGTGACGAGAGAGCATGAAGAGAGAGAGGAGAGCTAGAGCACCACATAGAGAGAAAGAAGGAGGAGAGTGCAGAGGAGACGAGAGAGAGAGAACCAGAGAGAGTTTGAGAGTGAGAGATAGGGAATGAGAGGAGGGAGAGAGAAGAGAGAGAGACTGGTCGAGGAGCCCTTACCGAGCCCAGGCTATTGGGTCAGGAGAAAGATGGAGAGATGGAGAGAGAGAGGGAGAGAAGCGAAGAGAAGGAGGGAACGGAGGAAAGAGAGAGAGAGGAGGCTGAGAGAGGATTTCGAAGATTAAGCGATTAAGATGGTTGAGGGAGTAGGGAGATATTTATTGACCATAACCGAGAGACTCATTCCTTAATTTTGTATTTTTGCTTGCTTGACTCTCTCTCCTCTCTCTCTCTCGATGAAGAGAGTGAGAGCTATCATCTCTCTATCTCCTCTCCCTCTCTCTCTCGTCTCTCTCTCTATCTCCTCTCTCTTCTCCTCTCTCTCCTCTCTCGAGAGTAGCTCTCTCTCTCTCTCTTCATTCTTCTGTCTCTCTCGTATCAATTAATAAGTGAGCGGAGAAGAGTTCACACCCTCTCTGTCTAAGTCTCTCTTTTCTCCTCAGAGAGAAAAAAACCCCAAACATTGAGGAACGTACAAAGTGTGGAGGGGGAGACACTCGATAGAGTGTCGAGTCAGGAAATGTCACAATCGAGAGAGAAGTGTCGTTCGAAGAAGTGTCGCATTCGACGAAGAGTCATTCGAAGAAATGTCGCATTCCGAGAGAAGTATCGTTCAAGGAAATGTCGCGATTCCGACGAAATGTCGAATTCGACGAGAGTCGAGAGCGACGAAGAGTCAGCCACGAGAGTGCATTAGTGCGTGCGTGCATGGCGTACGTGTGTGTCTGTGTGCTGAAGAGAGCAGTGATGAATGTCGAGAGAAAATGATCTTTATTGAGGGTTAGAGAATAAGCTAACAAAGCTTTTTTTTTCATCCTGCCCTCCAACAAAGGAGGAGAAAAGGGAGTACAAAGAGACAGAGAGAAAGTGCATAAGTAATTACAGGGGAGAGGGAAAGCGAAGAACAGAGAGGAGAGGACGAATGAGATTAAAGAGAAAGAGGCGACAAACTGAAGAGAGAGAGAGAGAGAGGAGAGAAGGAGGAGAGATAGAGAAGAGAGAGAGAGAGAGAGAGAGAAGAGGAGTGAGAGGTAGAGAGAGAGAGAGATTAGGAGGAGAGGAGAGAGAGAGAGAGTACGAGGGAGGAGGAGATGGAGAGGGAGATGAAGAGATGAGAGGTCATCGGCAGAGATCTATTACTCTCGAAAGAGATCTCTCGATCGCTATGAGATATTAGTTAGAGAGAGATCAGAGCGCTCCAACAACATTTGTTCTCATTTCGAGAACAAGTAGCAAGAGAAAGGAAGCACAAACAGGTGTATGTAAGTGCGCACGGCGCGCGCGCGCGTGTGTGTGTTCACGCGCGCGTGTGTGTGTTGTGGTGGTGGTGTGTTGCGTGTGTGAGTGTGGGTGTGTGTGTGTGTGTGGGAGGGGGGGGGTATGTGCTAAAATATTAGTCTCTTGGTGGCCAGACACCAGGAAATGGGGTGTGATGGATCTGACTGGGATGAGAAAGAGGAGATAGTGGAAGAGAGAATGAGGAGAAAAAAGAGAGGAGGAGGGAGGAGGAGAAGAAGAAGACGACGACGACGACGACGACGACGAACCGGACGACGACGACCGACGAAGAAGAAGAAGAAGAAGAAGAAGAAAGAAGAAGAAGAAGAAGAAGGAAGAAGAAAAGAGAAGAAAGAAGAAAAAAGAAGAAGAAAAAGAAGAAAAAAAAGAAGAAGAAAAAGAAGAAGAAGAAGAGGAAAAGAAAAGAAGAAGAACGTGAAAAAGAACGAAAGAGAGAAGAAAAAGAAACAAGAAGAAAGAAGAAGAAGAAGAAGAGAAGAAAAGAAGAAGAAGAAGAAGAAGAAGAAGAAGAAGAAGAAGGAAAGAAGAATAGAAGAAGAACAGAAGAAGAAGGAAGAAGAAGAAGAAGAACAACAACAACAACAACAACAACAACAACACACAACAACAACAACAACAACAAGAAAACGAAAGAAGAAGAAGAAGAAGAAGAAAGAAGAAGAAGAAGAACGAGAAGAAACAACAACAACAACAATCAACAACAACAACAACAACAACAACAACAACAACAACAACAAGAAAAAGAAGAAAAAGAAGAAGAAGAAGAAGAAAGAAGAAGAAGAAGAAGAAGAAAGAAGAAGAATGAAGAAGACAGAAGAAGAAAAAGAAGAAGAAGAAAAAGGCGAAGAAGAAGAAGAAGTAGAAGAAGAAGAAGACAAGAAGAAGAAGAAGAAGAAGAAAGAAGAAGAAGAAGAAGGCAGGAGGAGGAGGATGAGGAGGAGGAGGAGGAGGAAAAGAAGAGGAGGAGAGAGGAGGAAGTAGGAGGAGTAGAAGAAGAAGAAGAATGAAGAAGAAGAAGAAGAAGAATCAGAAGAAGAAGAAGAAGGAAGAAGAAGAAGAAGAGAAGAAGAAGAAGAGAGAAGAAGAAGAGGAAGGAACGAAGAAGAAGAAGAAGAGAGGAAGAGAAGGAAGAAGAAGAAGAAGAAAGAAGGTAGGAGGGAGGAGGAGGAGGAGAAAGGAGAAGCAGGATGAGGAGGAGGAGGAGGGATAAAAGAAGAAGATTAATATGATTGATCCATTTTCTGCCCAAATAAAAACCAAAAATAAACACAAGCATTAACGAGGAAAAAAAAAAAAAAAAAAAAAAAAACTACACACAAAAATACATATTCTATGCAAAACGTAATAAACACAGCTAATGCAATAAGTTAAGAAATCAAGTAAGGAGCTTTAACTCTCTTGCACACTCTCATTATGACTGTCTGTCTCTTTCTTTCTCTCAGCGGGTTATTACCGATTAGCCGCAGAAGAAGAAGAAGAAGAAGAAGAAGAAGAAGAAGAAGAAGAAGAAGAAGAAGAAGAAAGAAGAAGAAGAAGAAGAAGAAGAAGAAGCAAGAAGAAGAAGAAGAGAAAACAAAGAAGAAGAAGAAGAAGAAGAAGAAGATAACGAAGAAGAAGAACAAGAACAACAACAACAACAACAACAACAACAACAACAACAACAACAACCAACAACAACAACCACAACAACAACAAAGAAAACAACAACAACAACAACAACAAGAAAACGGGGCAATTGTTGTTTGGTTTGAGTTGTGCGTTCCAGCGTGGATATCCTCATTAAGATTTATTTTTTTATTCTTCCTTGTTATTGTCTACGTCATCTGTCCCATCCTTCCGTCGTGCTATTCCCTTTTATTTCTTCCTCCGTTATATTCATCGTGACATTGTGGTCTGCGTAGTTTAGTTGTTGTTGTTTTTTCTTTTATATTCTTAGTCTTCTTCTTTCTTTCTACATTTTGTTTCTTTCTTTCTTTTGTTTTTTTCTTCTCTCTCTTTCTTCTTCTTCTTCTAGTTCTATTTTATTCCCTCTATATTCTTCTTAATTTGTCCTTTATTTATTTCTTGTTACTTCCCTTTCTTTCTTTATTTCTTTTATTTTTCCTTCCTTTTTTCTTCTTTTTTTTTCTTTCCTTTCTTTCTTTCTTTTCTTTCTTTCTTTTCTTTCTGTCTTGTATTCGTCCTTTCTTTTTTCTTCCCTTTCTTTCTTATTATCTGTCTTCCTTTTATTGTTCCTTCCTTTCTTTCTTTCTTTCTTTCTTTCTACAAATCTCTCTTTGTTATTTGTTGTTGCCTATGCGTAAGCCTCGTCTTCCCCCCCCCCCCCCCCCCACCCCCCCCTTCTTCTTATTCTTATAGTTCTTGTTTTTGTTCTTCTTTCTCTTCTTATAGCTTTGTTGCTTTGGAAGTTGACACCAAGCTGGATGATTATGAAATATGACAGGAAATGAAAGCTAGAAAACGAAATGATACAAAAGAACAAATGTAAACAACTGTAAAAAAAGAGGAGAAGTCATGCCTAGAGAGAGAGACAAATCACGAGAAGAAAAAACAAACACAAAAAAACTATAACATTGTGCATTGAATAACATTTTTTTTTAATGAATCATATGAACAGAAAATACATCAAATGAGGAGAGTTGATAATGATATAAACAAAACAAAAAAGGAGTATAAAAAACGATCTTCCCGAGACAAAAATAATAAACCGCCAAAAAAACCCATCACCCAACAATTATTCTTGGACATCAGAACTGATTTGTGTTTCACAATAGGGCCTGCAGAAAAGTGTGTAAGACGCTCAAAAATTCGCCGCAAACTAGAATATGGGCGTTTGTGTTTGGGTTGGTTTTTTCTTGAATAAAGAACACACATTATTCATGGCATCCAACAATTATTCTTGGCATATTTTCTGTTCCTAGTTTCCTACTTTCTCTACCTTATTTTCCATCCTCTAACCCTAGTTTTTTGTTTGTTTTGGTTTTTGTCCTTCCCTTTTTCATCCTCTTAACGGTTTTGTTTTGTTTTTGATTTTCTTTCTCTCCCCCCCCCTCCCTCCCCCCTCTCCCCCCCCCCCCTCCACCCTTCTTTCTCCGTTATACAAGATATTTAAGTGATGAAGGCAAGCGAGGCATAAAAGCAGATTGTCGTTCTGGGGGCGGTGGGGATTATTCTCAGCTGGAGAGGACGATTACTGGCCACGTACACTTGATCTGTAGTTAATGGCCTGCTACGGTACATACGACCCCATCTCCATGCGATGCGATTGTGACGATGTCAGTCACGATTCACGCGAAATACGTCCGTCCAAAATGAATCAGTTCCGCTATTTGTTTTCGCACACTACGCTCAAGTAGCCCCGATGCATTGGTTTCACGTCAATCATGACTCACACCGTCGAAATCGCATCGCATTGGAGATCGGCTCGTATGATTCGTGTCGATCGTATGATCATATGATTCGATTATCCATGCGATGCGATTTTGACATTACTATTAGGCATGATACACGCGTAATACTACTGTCTAAATAGGTGAAGACGGGGTAAAAAGCCCCCCCATCGGGCGGGTAAGAAGCCAATGCCAATTATCTCATGAAATAAAGAACATTTTCAGTCACATTTGCCCATGAGACGAACGCTAAACATTAACACTTGTCTCATGGGCAAAATGTGACTGAACTTGGCTTCATTTCATGAGATAATTGACATGGGCTTCTTACCCGCCCATGGTTTTTTGTTTTACCCGGTCTTCCCCTATATCTGAAGAAATCGTACTAGTTAAATACATTTCGATGGCTGGGAGTCAAAACGGACTACCTTTACATAGTCTATTGGCGTATTATTGGATTTATTACAAAAACTAATAACTTGTATCAACCAATGACTGCAGAAATATAAAAAAGGTTTTTTTGCTTTTTATATTTCAGCAGTCTTTTTTTTTTTAATACAAGTTATTATTTTTCGTAATAAGTTCAATATTAATTATGTCAATAGACTATCAAAAGATATGTGTACTATATTTTGTATTCTCCCGTGCACGAATCTGATTTAAAAAAAAAAATCTATATAAATCTCTCTCTCTCCCTCCATCTCTCTCTGTCTCTCTCTCTCTGTCTGTCTATGTCTCTCTCTCTCTCTCTCTCTCTCTCTCTCTCTCTCTCTCTCTGTCTGTCTACTCTCTCTCTCTCTCTCTCTCCTCTCTCTCTATCTTCTCTCTCTCTCTCTCTCTCTCTGTCTGTCTATGTCTCTCTCTCTGTCTCTCTCTCTCTTCTCTCTCTCTCTCTCTCACTCCTCTCTCTCTCTCTCATCTGTCTGTCTATGCTCTCTCTCTCTCTCCTCTTCTCTCTCTATCTCTCTTCCCTCTCATCTCTCTCTCTCTCTCTCTCTCTCTCTCTCTCTCTTTCTCTGTGTTTCTCTATCTATCTATCTATATAACATATATATTATTCTAATATCAGACATTTGATTTGACTCGTGCGTTGCGGTCTACTATGAGTAATAGTAAACCAAAATAGTATGTTATTTTTCACGGAAGTAATTTTTGTTTTTTTTTTTTAGTTTTTTGGAAGTATTTCCATTCCACACGTGAATCATGACTCGCAGACATCGTCACAATCGTATCGCATTGAGCTCGAATCGTGTATAGTGTGGCGCTGGCTTCACCGGTCAGTGAAACGCACTGAGTAGCAGCAACAAGTAGCCAGAAAGCACGGGCGTGGTGGCAAACCCCCCCCGCCCCCTCCCCCCACACTCCCCCCCCCCCCCACACACACACAACCAGGTCAGTAGTTCTGTTTGTCCTTGCATTGGGCTATACTACTACTAACTTACTATCTTGGTGTTAAAAGCTCCGTAAGTCGAGTGTGACTTCAACTGTATGTAGTGTTGCTCTTTGCGTTTGTAAACACGCAGGCACGTACGCACGCGCGCACACACACAAAACACACACACACACATACATGCGCGCGCGCACACACTCACACACACACAGATGCACTCTCTCACTCATTCACACGACACACACACGCGCTCGCGCACGCACGCGCACACACACACCCACACACACAAACCGACACACACACACGCACAGAAACACACACTCGTAGATGCTACGCGCATAGACACTTAGGCACAGAAACCAACACAATCACACACGCACGCACGCACGCACGCACGCACGCTCTCTCGCACGCACGCACGCACGCACATACAAAACCACACACATAAACACACACTATTTCACACACAGAGACACACACACCTAAGCACACGCGCGCGCGCGCGCACTCACACACACACACACACACACACACACACACACACACACACACACACACACACACACACACACACACACACACACACACACACACAGCGTAGTGCTGTCCATAGGTTATTAATTATGAATAACAACGGACGAAAAAATTATAAATGGAGGAGGGACAGTGTTGACCAAGGTGTTAGCGGTAGTTAGCAGCAGTGTGTGGGTGAGGGGGATGGTGTGTGTGTGGAGGGGGGGAGGTGGCTAGTAAACTATTATATCCCCCGATTGCCTGACCCTAGGAAGTAGTCCAGATACAGTTATAGGCCAGTCCAGAGATTGGAGAGGTTGGGGATCAGATTTTTGTCATCTGTATTAACATCATCATCGTCGCTAAAATATAAAAAATTTAAACCACGACGGCTTCTTGTTTACTCTAGTTTTGTTCACCATTATTTCATTCTTGTGGGTTTCCTGGACCGTTACATAGTGCTCTCTCCCATTTCTGTCTTCCTCTCTCTCTGCTTCTCTCCCCCCCTCCCTCTCTCTCTCTCTTTCTCTCTCTCTCTATCTCTCTCTCTCCCTCCCTCTCTCTCTCTGTCTCTCT
>CM065692.1:54064418-54066918 GCA_017654935.2 Phymorhynchus buccinoides
TCTCTCTCTCTCTCTCTCTCTCCTCTCTCTCTCTCTCTCTCTCTCTCTCTCTCTCTCTCTCTCTCTCTCTCTCTCTCTCTCTCTCTCTCTCTCTCTCTCTGCCTTTTTTCTAGTTAACACAAACACCACCAGAGAACAGAGAAAAAAACGTGTACATTCTTATAATTGTTATCCTGTGTTTTTAAGCTTTTTACCTCGTGGAAACCTGTCATAAAAGTAATGACCCAAAGCTTCCTAATCCTCGATGCAAAAAGAAATGGCATATAAATCGGAGTTTGGTGCAAGAACAAAAGCCTTCTCCAAAGTAAAAATGCACCGCAACTTGATTTGTTTTGCTTTGTTTGTATTGTTTCTTTATTGTTGGGTTTTTTTTTCCAAATCTTTGTAGACAGCTGCTAATAGGCGAAGCGATTAGGATATATGAAAACACAAAAAACAAAAACAGCTTCCATTATTTTTTCTTTCCCATTTCATATTATTTTTATTGCATTGCTAAAATGGGCCATGCCTATTATTTTGTAGTGAGTGTCGGCTTTAATCTCTGTTTCAACTGTCTGCATTTTTGCTTTCAAAGGTTAAAACCAATTGAGAGAATTGCGAAAAAGGGGGATTTTTTTTAAATCAACAACACAAAAACGTGCAACGCCGAGCGGCTGCAAAGTCCCCTCGCAGCATCGCCGAGCTACTCCGAAATCGGAATGTGTCGGCTGTACACATACATAAAAACGCATCAAAACAGCACGTAACTACATATAAACGCATCAAAACAGCACGTAACTGAATAGTTTTTTATATATAGCCTTGGGGTTCGGACCCGTGATTTGAGCGCGCGCGATCATGCGCACACGAGCTCACAGAACAATTCATGACAACTGTGTTCTAGACCATTCATCAAGAAATGTTGTGGAAAAAACCCTGCATTGAAATACATGCAAAACTTCGCGAGATATTAGCGATTATGTGTTTCGGGGTTTGAACCCCGTAACTGGCGCGACCTTGACCTTAATGTAAAACTAAATGCATCAGTGGATAGCTTGCATCTTGGCTAACTAGTATACCAAATTTGATGATGATAGACTGAATAGTTTGTGAGAAAAACGGACGAATAGCCGGACGGACACCGGACGGACCAGACAGAAACAATAGTTCCCGAACCTTCGGGTCTGGGACTAAAAACATCCACGCGGGTACGTTAGCAACTGTATTTTGAAATGTGCCTTCAAAATACGTTTGTAATATCACATGACATTGTACGTGTTTGTGTAGAATATGTATTATTATTATTATTATTATTATTATTACTAGCGCAACGCTGAGTACCAGTAACACCTAGTAACGGTAACGCCTAGTAACGGTAATGGCAAGTATTGGAAACGCTGAGTACAGCAAATTTGAAGCGATTTGGTAAAGAAACGGTGGAGTTATAAGGCCCCGTTTCACGTTGGCGCTGCTCTGAGAGTGATGCGCTCTCCCTAGTAACGCCAAGTACTGGTAACGCTGAGTACAGCAAATTTGAAGCGATTTCGTTAAGAAACGGCAGAGTTATAAATCCCCGTTTCCCGTTGGTGCTGCTCTGAGAGTGACGCGCTCTCCCGATTTTCTTCCAATTTGCCGACAGGCTTTGCCCCGCTGACAGCAAGCCTGACAGCAAATGTGACGCGATTCGGTTGAAAACCGGCGGAGTTATAAGGCCCGTTTTGCATCATGCTGCTGTTATGCGCCTAAGTAATGGATTCGCGTTCGGTTTGGCACATTGATAGTCACCGTCCCCGGTCATATATGTGCCAAATTCGAAGGCAATTGGTCCAGAAATACCGAAGATACAGGCGCCGAAAGGCAGTCGGATGCGCGTTTCGCGCATTTGCAAAACCGCGCAAATGACACGGCCGCCTCGGTTGCCGTTGCCATCGCCCCGTGAGGGCTCACAGCAAATTTCAAGCGATTCGGTCGAAAAACGGCGGAGTTATAAGGCCCGTTTCGTTTTCAAGACAAACACACACACACACACACACACACACACACACGGGACACTTGCCAAATTACTATATGATGATGATTATTATTATTATTATTATTATTATTATTATTATTAGTAGTAGTAGTAGTAGTAGTAGTAGTAGTAGTAGTAGTAGTAGTAGTAGTAGTAGTAGTAGTAGTAGAAGAAGAAACAATAGCAGCAGCAGCAGTAGTAGCAGCAGCAGCAGCAGCAGTAGTAGTAGTAGTAGTAGTAGTAGTAGTAGTAGTAGTAGTAGTAGTAGTAGTAGTAGTAGTAGTAGTAGTAGTAGTAGAAGAAACAATAGCAGCAGCAGTAGTAGCAGCAGCAGCAGAAGCAGCAGCAGCAGTAGTAGTAGTAGTAGTAGTAGTAGTAGTAGTAGTAGTAGTAGTAGTAGTAGTAGTAGTAGTAGTAGTAGTAGTAGTAGTAGTAGTAGTAGTAGAAGCAACAGCAGCAGTTGCCAAAGTGTCTTTATCGGACATTTTTTTTAAAGAACAAGTGATTTCA
>CM065692.1:54071918-54081918 GCA_017654935.2 Phymorhynchus buccinoides
TACTAGTCCTTGTGTTTCTGTTATCTCATTTGGTGCTTCTACCAAAAAAACAAAAATCTTGCAAACGACTGGTAAGTAGAAAGGCGAGCGACGTAATAGACTTCGTTAGTCCCCTAAATTATGTCTGATTATTATGTACCTTGGATACTGATGGCTCATGATAATAACTCCCCTTATTTCTCACGACCATTTTCATGCCTTTGTGTGATTTGGGGGGTTAATGACACAGTCATAAGAGAGGAACGACCGTCAGAATGATTAAATCCCCCCCCCCCCTCCCCCCCTTGAAAACGTATCCAAGACAAGATCACAGAAGGTGAATCTTTTCACCAATAGTTACGTCACACGATACAGTAACAATGTCTCTTGGAAATTAAAGTCGACTCGTTCAGGAAAGCAGGGGGATAAACGAAAAGAAAGAGCGAAATAAATAAATATATAATACAGACGGATGAAAGAGTAAAAGGGGTGGTGGTGGTCAAAAATAGCATTAACCCTTTCAGAGCCAACAAACATAGAGCGAAAGAAGCACACAAAAGAACAGATTCGGATGTAACGGCTATGCCATTCAAAAGAGGCTTTAATAAGGTTTGTTTAGTTTTTTTTTAAACCAGTGTCATAACTACTGAGAGGAGGGCTCAATGATGTCGGTTCTTTTCAGCATGGAAATCAATCAATTATGAAAGAATCACTAAAACATATTCGTTGTCATGAGTGTCTGACATCAACAACGGGTGTAGCCTAATCGTATCACACTGTTGATCGTAGTACTTACTTTGATGTTGAAAATGTCACCGACTAATGTACAAGTTTCCACGTGTCTGTTACAGACGACAGCCGACTAGCCGCTCTGCACGACGCCAGTTTCCAGTCGCTGGGCAGCAACGCCTACAACGCTCACCTTTCCCTCAACCCGTACAACAACGGCAAGTCCAGCGTCAGGGACCCCGTCAGGAACAGCTCCAGAAAGCACGTCACCTTCAAGGACCTGAACGCGGGGAAACGAGGGCCGCCGCAACCCCTGGCCTCGTCACTTGTCCCCGGGAACAACAGCAGCAGCTCAGCATCGCCGGGACGCAACTTGGACTCTCTCTCGGACAGCTCCGGCGTGGGGCAGAGTCCACGCTCCGTCTCGTCCTTATTGGCGGCAGGGAGCTGTTCGTCTCAAAACGACTCCCCCAGGTACTCCCAGCTGCCCAACAAGGAATCGCCTACCCGGAAACTGGTGCAGAGTCTGGGAGGCACAGGGAGCCGAGAGTCTCTCAACGCCCAGCCCGGGTCTTATCAAGGGTCGCTGGTCGCCTCCTCTAGAAACGGTGGCCCGGCTAAAAGCCACCCTGTTGTAGACTCCGGCAGAACGAATCCGACCAATCCAGAATCGCCGGTGCCTGTGTACGTCAACGAACCTTTCAGCGGCAACAGTGTCCACGACAAGTCCCCGTCCTCCATCTTCTTCGCGTCTTCGAAGGACAGATCCAGGTACCCTAATTTGTTCCCCAGGGAAACTCCGAGCGCGGACCCCTCAAGGGGCGGTTCAAAGAACTGTCAAGAACTGCAGACCTTCTATCCTGCCCCTCGTTCACTGACTGGCAAACACGGCGGCGGCGGCAGCAGAGACAATCTGACTCTTCAGTCCCAAAGAAACAACCACCACCACAAACAACAGCAGCCTACGCGTCCTTCTTCGTCCGCGTCACGCGACGACGTTCGACAGCCTCGCGTTGATGGTGACTGGCGGGAAGAAAGCAACGTGGCGGCTGACGATTTCGACGATCAACGCTCAACCACCACATCCGGCAGTTACACCATTGACAACGAGGACGCTTACGTGGGCTTGGAGTTAAACCGTGCTCCTTGGAAAGACGTGGTGGTTTAGCGGACGATCAGAACCAGTTTTCCGTGACACACTAGCTCGCAGTTGGTAGCAACATGGGCCTGTATTCACGTTGAGATAGCATGAGACTTAGCATCATGCTAACTTAGAAGCTCTTCCAAAAGTCCTATTAAATCCTATAGGACATTGGAAGAGCTTCTAAGTTAGCATCATGCTAAGTCTCATGCTATCTCAACGTGAATACCGACCCAGGAGAACTTCAATGAATGCGCTTGTTTCCTTGTAGCTTGGAAACAAACGCATTATTCTTGGGGTAAAAAAGACGCGTGGTTTGCAATGAAAGTAGTTTCCTTTGAAATGATGGTAAGTAGGTAGAATTGGAATCGAGGAGTCGACTTGTGACACATAGACACAAAAACACACTCTCTAAAGAAGTTCCGATGTGCTTTTATTGTGATTGGTCTGTACATTGTGTTTGTGTGCGTTTCTGGTGCACGTTTCAACCTATTGTATTGCGCTGTATTGTACAAAACAAAAGGGCTCACTGACAAGTCCCAATATCAAGGCAAAACACATTTATGTTCATTCGCTTTTACGAGACATAATTGCGCGGATGCTATATTTTTTAAATATGCACAAGTGTATGAACACACAATGGTGTTATCTCTCTCTTTCTTTCTTCATCTATCTGTATAGTTGTCTGTCTGTCTGTCTGTTTCTCTGTCTGTCTGTCTGTCTGTCTGTCTCTCTCTCTCTCTCTCTCTCTCTCTCTCTCTCACTCTCTCTCCCCACTCTCCCACTCTCTCTCTCTCTCTCTCTCTCTCTCTCTCTCTCTCTCTCTCTCTCTCTCTCTCTCTCTCTCTCTCTCTCTCTCTCTCTATTTCATCTGCTTGCTACATATTTTTGACATAAGTATTTTATGTTGGTGCTTGACGATATGACTATCCACATATCTATGAGGTTTTAGAATAGACCCAATCTTTGCGCTCTCTCCATCAGTTGGGGCATGTGTGTGTGTGTGTGTGTGTGTGTGTGTGTGTGTGTGTGTGTGTGTGTGTGTGTGTGTGTGTGTGTGTGTGTGTGTGTGTGTGTGTGTGTGTGTGTGTGTGTGTGTGTGTGTCTGTCTGTCTGTGTGCTTGTGTAGCATTGCTCATTGTTATTCTTTTTGTGTCCTATAAAACCGTGCTTTTTTTTTCTCTTGTGAATTGCAATGGTTCGCATTTACTGTCGCAAAAAAAGGCGAGTCGTGTTATAATTTTTTAAGCATCACTCGCTTCACTCTTTGCTGAAGCTGTCACAAAGTCGCATATTTTGACATTACATTACTTGTTTTTTCTCATGTTGCTAACTTTGTGGACGAGTGCACACACGAGGTGTTGTTCTTCTTCTTTAATTTAACGTCTTTTCACTTAAAATTGCTATTAGAAAATAATATGTGTGTGTGTGTGCGCGCGCGCGCGCGTGTGTGTGTGTGTGTGTGTGTGTGTGTGTGTGTGTGTGTGTGTGTGTGTGTGTGTGTGTGTGTGTGTGTGTGTGTGTGTGTGTGTGTGTGTGTGCAAATCGACACAGCACAAGAACAAGGGTGATGTATGACGTCACCTTCATATATATGTCTACACTCACTCAGGATCTTTGGATATTTGTTATTATTATTATTATTATTATTATTATTATTATTATTATCATTGTTGTTGTCGTTGCGCATAATTATCTGCTCTTGTTAAAAGATCATTAAAAAAAAAGGTTTCGTCTACCCCCTTTGCAGTTATGCAGAAATGTGTGCATTCGTTTATTCTAGGTTTTGTGTCTTAATTTTGTTCAGTCGAAATAGGTTTCCTTGCAATTGAACCTTTTAGTATTAAGGTCATCGTGCTTTTGATCCCCAGATGATCAATGATGTTCTAAATCAGTTATAAAACTGAACCAAAGCCAATGCATTATTGTCGAGCAAGAACAATGTCATTAGACACAGGGTTATGGCATATAATTGTATTATCTATATCGATCATACGTTGGCCACAATCATTGTCATTGTTTCTGTTATTCCAATGATTATTTTTCATTGATTCTTTGTTTGATTGATGTGTGCGTGTATGTGTGTGTGTGCGTGTGCGCGCGCGCGTGTGTGTGTGTCTGTGTGTGTGTGTGTGTGTGTGTGTGTGTGTGTCCACAGGCAAACATTACAATATATATTTTTTGCTGTTTTTGTGTTTATGATTATTTATCCAAAAGGCAAACATCGCAGCTCCTGGGTCTCGTTTTTAAATCGAATTTAATGTTGATCTTGACGTGTTGCTGGGATAGTCATAACAATCAGAACAAAGCTGTTTAATTAACCTCGTTTATGGTGATTATGTCGTTTAATATAACAGATTTTACATAGAACAAATGGTCCTTTACTATAATTGCCTTTTGGGGTTTTTTGCTATTATTTTTCCCCCTGCCTCTGTGTCATAACCATAATCAACAGCCGTGTCCGCTGAGTTGCTTTCAATTTGTGTGTGTGTATTTTTTATGTCCATTTATCTTTGTTTTTTAGACATGTAACGAGCGAGTTCCTGTTCTCGCAGTAAAACGGGAGCAACTCTGTTTCCTCCCCTCTTTATCGGGCTTATGATGATGTGAATGCTGTTTTTGTGTTGTTGTTTTCATCCATAGACCGTCACGTTAACGTTGTCGTATTTCTTTTTTTTTTCCCACAAAAAAATACAAGTGACTGTTTACGAATTGTGACCCAGCACCACGAAAGGGACATTAACCCTTTCAACGCCAGCCATTTTTCAGCAAAAAATGTCCATTAAACTTACCTGGGTACTCTGTCTGTAATATTGGGGATTCTTCTGTGACATATTTAAAGTAAGGCCTATCCCACCTCCCAAAATGAAGAGAACAGGGTCTTTGGATAACAGACCCTGATTTGATGCCTTTTAGTGACATGGGTGTTAAATCATTGTGGTGCAAAAATGCGACGTTGGCGGTGAAAGGGTTAAGTCACTGGGCAAGCTTCTCACAACAGGCTTTCAAAGTCACAAATATCACTTTTGATTGATAGGTATTTTTATGTTCTCTAACATCTTTTTTTCTTCTTCATATTATTTGTTTTAAAGGATACTATTTAATATGGTCTCTACATGGTATTATAAGTGTTTTAAAACGAGTAGGTCAATGCATTGTCTAGGCTAGACTTTAGACTGTGTTTTCTCAAAATGGCCGAAGCTCACCCTACTAACGTTAAATGCTCCTAAATATGGAATGGAGAAACAAAAAAGATACAAGAATAGTTTTTGTATCATTAGACAGATAATTCTCAGAATGGTCAGTTAGACACTTAATGTCCCTTTCGTGGTGCTGGGTCACATTTATGATTAATTATTACCTAGCTGTGTGAGGGGTGTTGAGTGATCCATTCATTGACGGATGTTTCCAAGTTGTCTATTTTGGGTTTTATTTTTTTGCTGTACCATTTTTTTGTTTGGTTAATGTGATGACTTACTTCAAATAGTTTTTTGTTTGATACTACTTGATGCTATTTAGCTCAACCAAATTGTAAAAGGTCATGTCTCCAAATTCTCTGTTTGTAAATGTTGCTGTTTGATTTGTGTGTTTTATTTGTTCTTGTGATTTTTATTATTATTATTATTATTATTATTATTATTATTATTATTATTATTATTATTATTAATATTATTATTATTATTATTATTAATTATTATTATTATTTTTATTATTATTATTATTATTATGATTTATTATTATTATTATTATTATTATTATTATTATTATTATTATAATCATTATTATTATTATTATTATTATTATTATTATTATTATAGTAGTAGTAGTAGTAGTAGTAGTAGTAGTAGTAGTAGCATTATTATTATTTCCGTTTATCATCGTTAATATTTTGATAGGTACAATTAAAAGGGGTACTATTATGAAAAAAAAATATTACAAAATGATGATAGTACCCTTTGACGTTTCACCCTTTATTTTTTTTGATTTTTTTTTTTTGGTTCAAAATCAGATCATGGAAGGTCCGCCAGAACGCAGAAGCACAGTTCGCCATGTCTACAGTTCGCCATGTCTACATTCATGTTTTCGTGTTTACCCTCTTGCTGTTGAAATTGATCGACTTTTAAGGAAAACAGAGTGATGTCATATTATATAATAATAAAAACAAAAACCTTAGATTCATAAAAAAAAAACCTGTTATTACTGTTTTGTACATATAGTTCTTTTCAAGGAGTCGACAACTCGTGCATGGACATTCATGTTTATGATTTACCAGGAACTGTAATAAAATGGCGTGTTAATTTAGTAGTTGTCTCTGTCGGTTTGCTGTTTTTTCCTTGTTGTCTTTTTGTTTAGTTGGTACGTTGATGGTTGGAGGGCATTGAAATAATTGCGCAGTACATTTCATTTACTATTCTTTGATGTCGAGTTGTTTTTTTTTCTAAATCAGGAATCCAAGAGTTTATCGAAGCTTCTTATGACCTAAGTGTTATTTGTTATTTTTTAAAATATGTTTAAAAACTAATAATAATTGCTCATTTGTTATAAATATCAAAGTCGAAAGAAACCATAAGAAATGATTCAATGCAACTACAATTTAGTATATACGACTTGTAATATATTTCCTTAGTTTTATAGTATTCGATTCATTGTTTTGGGGCTTAACTTGTGATGCGCAATGTTTTGTTGTTACGGCGAGTACCCACTACATAGCCTTCATAGCACAGTACATAGACACGTGCAACCCGCTGGGTCGTTGCGATTGTTGAACTGATGGCTGGCTTGGAATCTGATTTCCTCAGAGATTTTAATTTGGTCTAGCGAAACAGGTTGAAAATAATCCATCATTGAGCAAACTTAGTGTTCAAAAAAGAAATTGGTGGGCCGAATCTCCCAAGCCGTTTCTGGTTTGAACAGTTTGAGAGGATATAGACAAACGAGTAGACAAGTAAAATAATCTTAGAAAAAGTGAAGAATCTCATTAGCAATACATTATAAGTTTCTACTCACATCGATGTTGAACTTGATTATATCAAAGAACCGTTGTTTAGCTATGGTTTGTTGCGAAGGCTCTGTATCTTGTTATTCACTGCCGGATGGAAAGAGTCAAATGTTTGTGTCACTTCAAAACGAGTGTTGTTTCCAGTACCTGTGAACTGTAAAACCTGTAAAATCATTTTGTGAATCACTCACAATACAAATGAAATAAAATGAACCTTTAATTTACAACGGTAAAAGTATTGGCATACAGTAGCCATTTTTCATACTTGCCCATTAACATACACAAACAAATAGATGAAAAAGAAAAGGAAATAATACTACTAATAAAAAAAATTGCCTTAAATCACCATCATATGGAAATACAATAATAAACAGATAAGCACACACAAATGAAGAAAACACAAAGTGGAAAGAAGCACACACACAAACACAAAACGGGTAAATCTTTGCTTTTTGCAACTTGAAGAATGTGGAAATAGCCGTTACCTACCAATGATTTTAATAATATAAAAAATACATTTTGCATCACAAATGCTTAGTAAAATGAATAGTCCCAACCAAAACAAGCAACTAAAATGCACAGGGTTGTGTTTGACATACATCAGCAACAAACAACTAAGGTTTTGTGGTGAATGGCATTTGGAAGTATTGTCTACTTTTGCTTATTATCGTATTTGCTCAATGCAGCTGTGGCATTGGCTACGTTCATTGCTAGCATAGACACTGTGCCTTGATTGAAAAACCTGGTAGAATACACCGCTGGGAATGTAACGTTTATTCTCAACAACAAAAATTCCAAACTCACACGCAACAAAGGTCTACTCATTGTGATGATATTAAAGACATACCCAACCATAGCTTATAACCAGACTCTATGATTGCAGTAAAAAAATATATTCTTTATGTACTCTTAAATTATGTAGGGAATCTATTCCATCACTGACTATTCCAAATGTTAAAACTGCAACAAAAAATGGTCCAAATTCCTTTAGCTGGCAAATGTTATTTGGACGCATCGCGGGCGAGTCCAGCAGACCCAAGCCTACTATCAGTTCAAAAAAAACTCCAACCCATAGCCATGTCTTTTTAATGTAATGTTATTACGACTAATACTAATCACCGTGTACGTTGCCTGAGAAAACATGGGGCATTATGAACATGTTCGTGTGATGTTTTAAATGTTAATATTTTTCTTAGTTGCGTTTGTTTATGTGTTTTTTGAGCTATGTTTATGGTTAAATCTTTGCACCTGAAAATTGGTCAACCAAGTTGAAGAAGTGGTGTTGTTCAGTTCTGCCCAGAAAATTATGATACATACTATAAAAAAGGGGTTTGATAATTCGTGGAGAATGAATATTAATTGAAATGTTCTTATTAAAGAGGGAGGGAAAAAAAAGAACATACCAAAGTTAAAATTACATACAAAGATTTGCTGCACAAAAAAAAGTTTTAACAAAAAGCGCAACTATTATTGTTCGCTAACGTTACTTTCTCTTATTGTAATCTCTAGTTCCTTTTCTAGCATCCGCATAATAAAACTTCCAGCAAACTTGGAGGGAGATCTATCAATGTCAATGCAGACAGATTAGTTCTACCTTCAAACCTTCTATAAACAAAAGGAACTGTTTAGGTATTTCTGGGTTTAATGGCACGACTACACTTATACAACATTGCATATTCTTGCATTAATCTGAAACCCCTTTCATTCATTTGATTTTTTAACAGCAAACAATTACATTTTGGCATGTTTTGTTTTTAAACAAAGTCAAAAAGCCTTGTTATCCATGACGAGTATTTCGTGTTATAGATAGATATATGCTGGTAAAACATTCGTGTCCTGTTTTTTGTGGGTTTTTTAAAAATCAATTTACTTTTAAACTATACCTATGTTTTATTTTATGCAGTGTAGTGGTGTAATCAGTCACCTTCGTGTCTTTGCGGGGGTGACTTGCTGGACAATGAGGGAAGCAGATCTATTCACTGTCTGAAATCGTGTTGGCCACAGTAAAACAGATGATCGCTGATGATAATAATTTTCAATGATAGTTATCTATATTCATCTTTTTTTTCTTTTTTTTTTAAACTTTTGTTGTGGTTAGTTCGCAAGGGATTTTGAATTGTTTACAATGAGGTCTGTTGTCCGTTTTGTTGTTGAAATTATTGTCTCCGCTTAATTTGTTTTCTTTTGTATCATTTGTTTTCCGATTATTTCTCCCACCGTATTTTAAAAGCGATTATGTCTGATGTTAGTTTAAGTGTGTGTGTGTTCATGTGTGTGTGCGCGTGTGCGTGTGTGTGTGTGTGTGTGTGTGTGTGTGTGTGTGTTCGTGTGTGTGCGCGCGCTTGCATTCACACGCACTAACAACATAAAACGTCGTGCTTTATTCCGAGACCTAATGGTGAAGTTTTCAAAACTAACTAAAAATGCTATCTCTTTGAATTTAAAAGTAACAATTAATGCCGCAGACCGTTTGATGGGAACATCTTTTTTTTTAATGATACGTATCATTTTGTGTATATTTTATTTCTGCTGTTGAACAATATGGCAAACAAAACAGATACATACCCTTTTCTAACTGTATTGCTTTCGTTTGACTCTACATGACCATCATAGTCATTGGAGAGGGGTGGGCAAATTGTATGCATCTAGAGCGCATGGTCGAAACAAAAGTTATATACACTGTACTGCAGATAATGTGAACTGTGTAGTCATAATGGTTATATCCAAGTTTAGAATAATGATGATTATTATTATGCTTTTGTTGTTGTTGTGCAGTTTTGTGTATCAAATCGAATTTCGTTAATTTATGATAAAAAAATAAATGTGATTTTTGTTTCGTATTGTCATGGAGACCTGATCGGTCTGCACGTGTATTCGCCCTTCCCATAATCTCAGTTTACCTTGGTCTCTGTGGGCCTCGAACGAATATTGGAATGAACGTTCTCCCGGTTCCAAGGACTCGTGTATGTCTCTCTGCTTCTGCCTTATTATATGCGCCGCTCTCGTTCACCCCCTCACATTCACTCTATGTCTCATTTTCCCATCATCCCCCGCCCTCTCTCTCTCTCTCTCTCTCTCTCTCTCTCTCTCTCTCTCTCTCTCTCTCTCTCTCTCTCTCTCTCTCTCTCTCTCTCTCTCTCTCTCTCTCACAC
>CM065692.1:54086918-54104418 GCA_017654935.2 Phymorhynchus buccinoides
AAACGCACATCCGGCATATATAAAGCGTTCACGCGATGCGCGCGCCATCATTCTCATCGCGGCTCGCGACAGAGACGGTTCAACCGGTTGTTTTTCCCCCTGTTGCTTGAGCCATTGCGAGGCAGAACTTCGCAGCGACTAGGCTAGCAGTCTATACCCGATCCCTGGGATCGGTAGTTTCCCCTGTAAGTCCCCGCGTGTTCTATGTTGTCTAGGCTGTTGGTGTGTTTGCGTGCTCGGAGCATCGAGCGTTTGACCCGTTCTTCTTCAAGCATAATTATATTTGTCTTCTTGCTTCACATATCAGTAGAGCGAATAATGTTCTGAGGGCGAATCACAAGGAGGGAAGTTCTTAATAATACGATGTCGTCTGATTCGAAGAGCAAAGCGTCCGTGTTGTCAGATTGGTCAAGCACAATCAGAGAGAGAGAGAGAGAGATAGAGAGAGAGAGAGAGAGAGAGAGGGAGGGAGAGAGAGAGAGAGGGAGAGAGAGAGGGAGGGGGGAAGAGTATTATCCCATAGTTAAAATGCTTCTTTTTAGCATTCATAAGGGGCAAATCCAGAGCATTGTACAACAATTGTGAATTAATAAATATGCACTGGGAATTTCTTATTCTGTCACATTGCTTGACCAATGTAGTCATTTACGATCATCGGTTCTTTTCTTTATTCGTATTAATATATGCTGATGTAAATAACATTCAGACCGAATGCAAAAAAAAACCACCAACACAAAAACATAGCATTTTAATACATTTCCCCTTTTCTGAAAACAAGAACGTGTCACTGTTTATGTTTTCGCAACATTGCTGTCAACGCGTCACATTGCTACTAAATCGAACTCGTTAATGCTGTTATTTTGTCTCGGAACTCGCTTATGATGTAAGGGATTTATTTTATTGCTTTGGTATTTTTATGTATTCAATGCTTTAAACATTAGTAAAATGCACACATTGTGAATTACAAAAATACGATGGAGGCTCGATATAACATATGTATGTCTTGTTATTTTTGTGTTCTTCTTATAAAAGAAAAAGCACGATGTTTTTTTGTGCAAAATATTTACTTTCTTAATTGTGATATTAATTTTTTTTCTAATCAATGATATCACAAACAGCTATTCTATTAATATTGATTTGTTTCAGTTTTGGGTGAATTGTGTGTCGTTCGCAGGCCAGATTTGTTATTATTTTTTATTTTTTTAAATGAAAGCATGAACATAATAATTATGTTCTTCTATATAATTATAAGTTGCTTGAGTTGACCGAGGAACGAGCTTTTGAATTTAGGAATCGGCATTTTAAAAAAAAAATGTTTTGGACCTGCTCGATTTCCTTTAAAGGTGAACCCTGACGAATGAGGTTTTGCAAGAAACACGTCGATATCACCAGAAAGACAGCCTTTTCAAGGATAAGAACACTCACTTTGCTCAGGTTTCCTATAAATTAAACCGTCAAAACGGCGATTCCTCCTTGGCGGAGTTGCCGGACAGAGAAGCCATTTTGGACGGGGTGGTTGGAGGCCACTAAGAGGGGTGGAAGCTTTTTCTTCTTTGTAGCACAGTAAAAAAAAAAGGATATATTTCCTTTGTTGTGAGTGAAACTCCTTTTGGTAAACTGTATAACAAAATAATAATAAAACATAAAAAGGCTTGTATTGTGGACATTTCGTGTAAACGATTTGGTCTAAACTCAAGCAGCCATTAGAAAAAGGCACTTGCCTTGTCTTTCACTGAAATAATATGACTTCCAGCACCTCCGTCAAGGAGGTTGACGGTTTGATTTCTTGGAAACCAGAGCAAAGTGAGTGTTGCGATCTCTGTAAAGGGTGTTTTCCGGGTGATCTCGACGCGTTGCTTTCAAACAAAACGTTGTTTGGTGTGGTGGTGGTGGTGGGGGGGGGGGGGGGGGGGGGGTGGGGTTAGTTGTCGTTGTTTTTTTTTTTCTTTCTGCATTATTGGTATTATACACTATATGTGACCCAGCACCACGAAAGGGACATTAAGTGTGAAACTGACCATTCTGAGAAAATCATATATTTGGAAGCTTCAGTCAATGCCATTCTTGTATCTTTTTTTCCGTTCCATAGCTACGAGCATTTAAAATGAGTAAGGTGAGCGTCGATCATTTTGAGAAAACACAGTCTAAACTAGAGCCTAGCTGAAGAAAATGCATTGACCTAATCGTTTAAAAACACTTGCAAGACCACTTAGAGACCATAATAAAGATTATATTTTATAAATATGAAACATAATATATTCGAGAACACAAACATACCCGGAACTCAAATTGGACAAAGAAAATGAGATTTTTGACTTCCAAAGCCTGTTGTGAGAAACTAGCCCATGGACTTAATGTCCCTATCGTGGTGCTGGGACCCATATTACATTAGTATCACATCAATTCAATGTCGCTGTAATAAAATGTATTTTCTGTGGGTATTATAGTATTCAGCAGTATTGTCCCTGTTGTGTCTGTTAAAACATTGTTATAAAATGTTGTTTTATTTTGCCTTGATTCTAAAGTCGATTTTTCTTTGATTATTGAGGGAAATTATACAGTGTCGTTATACGTGTTTAGGACATTAAAAGAAATCCTGAAAATTAATAAAACGATGTTAATAATGTACTTCTATCCAGTTCTCCGCGAGTGAGCCGATTTCTTGTCTTCTTATTGTTCGTTCAGTAGAAGGGAGTTGTCCTCCCTTCCTACGATAAAGTCGAATTCTTGTGGGGGGGGGTTTAATATTCTACAGGGAAACTAGTTTTACCAATATTCGCCATATCCAGTCCTTGCAACGTTTCAAATCAGCTCTCAAGACTCACCCATTCAAGCTACATCGCAACCTTTAGGCCACATTACTTATCGACTATTCTCACACACACCCTCCCCTCCCCCCTCCCCCCCCCCCTGCGTGTGCGTGTGTGTGGATATGTGCGTGTGTGCGTACCTGCGCGTATGTGTGTGTGTGGGGGGGGGGGGGGGGGGATGTGTATGCCTATTTTGCATGTGTGTGAGCGATTACTTGTTTTGTTTTTGAATGTCTTGCTTTTAATTTGTGTTGTTAAGTGCATAGAGCTCCACATTTGGTGGAGGAGTGCGCTATATAAATGATTCACTGTTGTTATTATTATCATTATTTTTTTTTTTAAATTATTATTATTACGCTAAGGAGGATACATCTCTCTGAAAGAAAGATCAGTATTATTTGTGTTAGGAGAAGAAAGAGGGCGTTTAGTTTTTCTTTTCTTTTTCTCCATGTGTTTGCTTAGTTGCTTGGTTGTCTATTGATTCCACGCACACAAAAAGGGAGAAAGGTGGCAAAAGTGGTGAAGACGTTCGCCTGCCAAATGCAACGCGTGACAGCAGCGTGAGTGACCCGGGCTCGAATCCCGGCCTCGCCCTTCCTTTCTAGTCTGACAGGAAAATCGAACTGAACGTCGAGTCTTTCGGATGGGGACTTAAAGCTAGTCTGACCCGTGCGCTTTACGCACGTAAACATCCCACGGCAGTTGAAAGTCGGCAAGAGCAGAGAGAAGTTCCGCTGCCTGGTATGGCCAAATTGATAGCTAGGTTTTCCAAGTGTGCCCACCACCCCCTCCTCACTCTGTGCCCCCCAACAAATTTATTAAAAAAAATAGGTAGGCGCTGCACTTGCGGCGACGCGCTCCCCGGGGGAGAGCAGTCCGCATTTCACAGATATAAGTCTCTATGACTAGAATATACCAAATATCAAATACCAAAATACCAAATCAAACAAAAATCAGTTGGCTACCGCATACGTCATTATATAGGGCTAATTTCTAACATGTTTTCCCATTTTGAAACTACCTTTGTCGTTTAATGCACACAGACACCCCCCCCCCCCCCACCACCACCACCACCACCACCACCACACACTCCTAGTCCCCTTTGTACTGATATATAAAAGATAACAGTATTTTGTGCAAGACAACTTAAATAATATCATAGCCTTTTATTTATTTTTTATTTTTTTCTTCCGCACCGTTTGGGTTTACGATTGTTTAATAACCGAATATGCTATTTAAAATAATATCATGGCCTTTTATTTATTTTTTATTTTTTTCTTCCGCACCGTTTGAGCTTGCATTTGTTTAATAATCGAATAATTATGCTATGATTTTTTTTTTCTCACAAACTCTATGCGCTGCTTTTTGTTCTTGTGTTGCAAACCACCAGTGCCAGCTTTATTCCTACACATGGTGGATTTTTATCAGGAGGAACTCAGTCGTTTATGCTTTATTTCTTCATTGGGATAACAGAAACATGCAAATGAAATGAATTAATTTTGAATTTAATGTCTCTTCACATGAATAGTGATTTTAGACAACATGCAAAAATATACATGCAATCTTAACAAACAATTACAACACACAAAGCAAAACATTTACAGTAAGCTTCCAATAGGCGTGGACAGCATTACTTTCGCAATTAAAGCAATGCCAATTTCTGCAATATCCTTAGTATTATTATTATACTTATGAAAAAAACTCCATACTGAACATTCGGTATTTAGAGAGCAACATTGGGCAACATTGTGATTGCCAGCCGCCATATCAGTTACTTATTTTGAGTAGGCACACTATAAGCTTTAAGCTTGTTGCTGCCGTCGTTCATGTTCATTTGATTTGGTGTATATGTTTTGCTTGTCAATAAAAAAAAATCATTTAAACCAACATTAGGCATTCTGATAGTAAATGATGAATTGATAATATCTGAGAGCAGAGACAATTAGTTTCTATGTATTTGGTTTTAATGCAAAATGAAATGTTTACAAAATGCAAATGACACGATTGGTTGATAATCGTGATGTGAGTTTAACAGATTGTGTGTGTGTGTGTGTGTGTGTGTGTGTGTGTGTGTGTGTGTGTGTGTGTGTGTGTGTGTGTGTGTGTGTGTGTGTGTGTGTGTGTGTGTGTGTGTGTGTGTGTGTGTGTTGTGTGTGTGTGCGTGTGTGTGTGTGTGTGTGTGTGTGTGTGTGTGTTCATTGTTTAATTTTACATACCTTATTTTAGATACATGGCAGAACACATTTGCTAAAATGCCTTTGAATTAAGGATATATCTAAAGGTTAAAAGAACAAAAGACATGGCACACTAAAATTACTCATCAAACCTGGACTCGGTGTTTTATGGCTTAGGTTTGTCACTACTGTTGGACTGAAAGTGTGTGTGTGTGTGTGTGTGTGTGTGTGTGTGTGTGTGTGTGTGTGTGTGTGTGTGTGTGTGTGTGTGTGTGTGTGTGTGTGTGTGTGTTGTTGTTGTTGTTGTTGTTGTTGTTGTTGTTGTTGTTATTATTGTTATTGTTGTTCCAGTTACTGCTGCCTTGTTATTTTGTCTCTTAGGTTTGCTTCTGCTATATAACACACCCACAACGTGTTCCCCAGCGACATTCTTGTCATTGCAGGCTAGACACAGGCGCAGGCGGGAGGTAGGGATGGACTACAACGTTGTTTTGAGCACAATCCAAAATGAAATGTTTACAAAACTGGTAAGGTAGATTAGCGACCATCGTCAATGTGCTGTTAGAAATGTTTCATTATGTACTCAGTAAGAAGGATATTTCTCGCGGGTCTTTTTTGTTTTACGTATTGCGCAAATCACGTCAACAAAATAAAACATGCTATATAACCTCTGAAGTTCTTCGATTTTGTTCCATTGCATCAACAATCATGGAGTTGCTCGTTAGAGTTTGGACATGCCATTGTGGTTCTAGGTGTTTACGTGTAAAAAATAAAATGTTTTTTATGAGAGAAAAAAAGAAGAAGAACGCGAACATTTTATTTGATTTAGTCGCACTCGTGATGTTCATCTGGTTTCAATTTCCTGGTTTTTTGGGTTTTGTGGTTGTTTTTTGCTTCATTTTTGCTGTCGTTGTAAGCTTAGAATAGGTTGACCTTGCAAACATAACAGTACATGACAATTTCCTCAGTGTTCCCGAACTATCTAAGTTTCGAGACTTTAGTTTGCATGATTCCATCTGAATATTGTGTCGAATTTTGCTTGCTTCGCGAATTCCCTCGAATTCTCTCATCACTGCATAATAGTTCTGGCACTAACGCATTTCGGCACATTATCGTTTTGTATGTATTACTGTACTATTAGTCTTTGTTTGTTTGTTTTTACGTCATTGTTGTTGGGTTGTTTTTCACGTTGAACATATTATGACTGCGTTATTTGTGACCCAGCACCACGAAAGGGACGTTAAAGTCACTGGGATAGTTTCTCACAACTGGCTTGGAAATTTAAAAAAAAAAGGCTCATTTTTGGTCAAATTTGTGTTATGGGTATGTTCGTGCTCTCTAACATCTTATCTTTCATATTTATAAAGGACAATCTTTAATATGGTCTTGCAAGTGCTTTGAAACGAGTAGGCCCATGCATGTTGTTGGGTTTTTCCCCCAGCTAGGCTAGACGTTTGACTGTTTTCTCAAAATGTCCGACGCTCACCCTACTAACTTTAAATGCTCATAACTCGGAAACGGTAACAAATACAACAATGGTTCTTGTATCATTAGAAAGAGAATGGTCTGACGTTAGCCTATGTATAATATTATCAGAATCGTCACTTTGACACTTTCGTTGTGCTGGGTCACAGTTCGGAGAAGAAAAAAACCCACACTTCTTTTCACCTGAAATATTGATCTGTACTATAACTGTGATCAGCGATAGTATTTGTCGAAAATAAATCGTGGACAAGCGTGTCAAGCTTTTATTTGCCCAGTCACGCTACTTGTTAGTGGTCTACTGCGGACCCACTTTGGAGAGAGAGAGAGAGAGAGAGAGAGAGAGAGAGAGAGAGAGAGAGGACTGAGAGAGAGAGAAGAGGAGAGAGAGAGAGAGAGAGAGAGAGAGAGAGAGAGAGAGAGAGAGAGAGAGAGAGACTTTTGATGACATGGCTTCTTGGCTTTGCTATTTTTAACGTGTTATATTTCAATAATTATGTTTTGTTGTTGTTTTTTAAACAATATATCCAATGATCAATGCTGTCATTGTGGAGTAATCCAATCGATGAGTCAACTTAATGATCACTTGGTCGTTGGTTTTAGGTGTGTCTATATGCTGTTTTTTCTTTCACAGTTTTATTATAGTTCTTGATCTATTCTTGGAACAATCCCTCTTTTTTGTCCCATTAACACACTGTTTTCAATTTATTTGTTTACGGTTCCTTTCTTTCACCTTATTTTTTTTTGTATATGAAGAAACAACAGGCTTGTGAACAAATCGTATGCCACGTTTTGAAAAGAACAATTAAATAATAGAAGCGATTATCATAATTATATTGGAAACTTGGTCTCCCCCCCCCCCCCCCTGTTTATATAAATTACATGTTTTTGAGTTATTCTTCTTCTTCTCTCTCTCTCTCTCTCTCTCTCTCTCTCTCTCTCTCTCTCTCTCTCTCTCTCTCTCTCTCTCTCTCTCTCTCTCTCTCTCTCTCTCTCTCTCTCTCTCTCTCTGTTGTTCGTGCGTGCGTTATTGTAATGGAAGTTCTTCTGCCAACAATGGCTACTCATTATGCAATGAACATGTTCCCCCTGTTTTAATGTGTGCCTGAGCATAATTATTTCAAATATATGATCTGACGGCTGCATGGACACACTGACGTCAGAAATTATATTTTGTCAAACACACACCGGTCGTGTGCATGCGGATTCTTATGAAATAGAAAATAAAATAAAACGCATTTCATGGCCCCAATTTTACACATATAAATTAAATTGAATTTGATATTACATAAATCATTAAAGCAACCAAAACAGACATAATTTCGCAGTTTCTTTGTTTAATTTTGTGTTGTTGTTTTTTGGTGGTGGTGGTGATGCTATTGTGTTGTTCTCGTTTTTCAATTATCTTGTCATTGGGTTTTGTTACTACTGTGAAATATGACTGTGAGGTTTGGTTGTTTAAAGCTGATACTCGTGTTTGTTTGTTTTTCTCTCTTCAAACTATAAATAGTTATCGTGAAATACAATTGAATTGTGTATACTCTACCAATATATCTACCACTCACCAGTCAACGTGTTCGTTTTCACATATGTTTTCTTCTTCTTCTTCTTCTTCTTCTTCTGCTTCTTCTGTTTTGTTTGAATTGTTGCATGTTCTCTGTGAAAGGTTTTTATGTGTTTTTTCGACCAGTATTTTGATATTGCATTGAGGAGTGACTATTAGATTTCTACATCCTCGCTTCCTCTGATCCTGTGGGGTTGTCTTTAGATGTTGCCAACAAATGCACGATCTGTACCTCCATCTCTGTGAACGCATTAATCATCATATAGTAAAAAGCCAAGTGTCCGTGTGTGTGTGTGTGTGTGTGTGTGTGTGTGTGTGTGTGTCTGAAACACAAAACGGGCCTTATAACTCCGCCGTTTTTCGACCGAATCGCTTCAAATTTGCTGTGAGCCCTAACGGGGCGATGGCAACGGCAACCGAGGCGGCCGTGTCATTTGCGCGGTTCGGCAAATGCGCGAAACGCGTATCCACCGGACTCTCGGCGCCCGTATCTCCGGCGTTTCTGGACCGATTGCCTTCACATTTGGTAGGTACATGACCGGGGACGGCGACTATCGGTGTGCCAGAAACGCGGCGAAACCAGTACGTGGCGTTACCAGTACGGTGCATTGCCAGTACTAGGCGTTGCGCTAGTGTTGTTAATTTGGTAAAGTTTTATACTCCAGAAGACACTGCCATTCTCCCCGGCTAAAATACAGAATGTACTGTCACAGAAGTACAAAGACATGCGACCTAGCTAGCACCACGAAAGGGACATTAAGTGTCAAAATGACCATTCTGAGAAAATGGTGACAGTTAGAAACTTCAGACAAATTCGTTTTCAAATGATATAAGAACCATTCTTGTAACCAAAAAAAAAAAATGTTTTAGAGTTACGAGCCTTTAAAGTTGGTAGAATGACTGTCTGCCATTTTGAGAAATCACAGTCTGAAGTTTAGCCTAGCTGAAGAAAATGCATTGACCTACTCATTTGAAAGCACGTTTTGGAGTATTTTGAGACCATAACAAAGATTGTCCTTTATAAATATGAAAGATGGGATGCTAGAGAGCACGAAAACACCCTTAACTGAACATTGCCAAAAAATGATCTTTTTGACTTTGCAAGCCTGTTGTGAGAAACTAGCCCCAGCGACTTAATGTCCCTTTCGTGGTGCTGGGCCACAGATGTGCACCAACTGGAGAATGAGAGTACCTTCTAAATGTTAACCCTTGATATGCAATATGGCGGACATTTTATGCCGTGTACAAAACAACCAACGTCCTCCCTCTCAATGCTTAACTGGCAATGTGCACAAGAGTTGGTGACAACATTTAACCCCTTGACTGCCACCAACGTACTAGGTACTGGCCTGATGACATCACTGGTGAAGAGGAATAACCCTGATATGCTGGCTTTTGCTCTAACACAGTCAAGAGAGTAATATCCCCAGACCATTTCGCCAGATTGGCTCTATCAGTTGTCTTTTTCATGTCCTGATTTGCCCAATGATTTTTTATTTTATTTTATCTGGCAGTCAAGGGGTTAACGAGTAACATAGTATTAGCATTGTTGGTCTCCGGTACGTCACAGTCATTGTATACTTAATGAATTAAGCGTACCTCACTGTTCATTATTGTAGATTGCGGTTACCTTACTTGATTAAAAAAGAAAGAAGCAAAGTCCCTGTTGTCTTGTTCCCTATGAAATATGTTTGAAGGCCAAGTGTTAGCTTTTTGACATCACAATTGTATAGGCTAGATGGGAAATGTAATGCATGATACGCTGACTCTAAAACAAAAGGACGGCTTTGTTTCCTTTTGCTCCTTCATGGACAGTACGGACGCATGTACATCCGTTTGCTGTTTTAAGTGTTTGAGTGTTTTACTAGCACATCCCCAAAGCGACGTTTGTTGTTTTGTTTTTGTTTTGTTTTTCCGAGATCAAAGTTTTGACTGCTTTTCTACTTCCCGTGAGAAGGAGCAGAATTGGGGAATCTGTCATGGTGTTTTGTTTTTGTTTTTAATTCGTATACACATGGACATGGTCTATGCATACATTATTCTAGTGGCACTAGCAATATTAGACTCTCATTCTCACTCGCTCTCTCACACTCTCACTCTCATGCTCTTTCCACTTGTAGGCCCATGTTTCCTTCTTGTCTTGTTTCTTCACAGTAGTCTTTGGTCGAGCAGCCAGGGACGATGTTTTCTTTGCGTTTTCAATATTTTTAGTACCTCGAAATCAATGCATTGATGATATCCATGTCGTGTGCTTGGCCGCATAACTGAGCAAACATGTAACGAGCTGATGTTTATTGGAAGTGTCTGTAATATGAACCATTGTTGATATAGATCATATACGTGGTCTTACAAAATGGCAAAACATTATTACTCTTGCTTTGAGATGTAAACGTCATTCGCATTAGCCACCAACGTCGTTGGTGGCATTGACTGGATTGAATAAAATACCTTCCCGGGTGTGTGGAACTTGAATCACTATCAAGGAAGCAACTTTCTTAACCATAACATGTTGTTGTTGATGTCTTATGGATTGGGTGTTGTTGTTGGTTGATGATTGTTTGCGGTATGAAGTGGTGTGTGTGTCATTCCAGAATGTTACATGACAGAAACTACACAGAAATAACAAGATTTGCGGTATTAATATTCCTTCCAGTTTGACACAAAAGCAACATTCGATACAATTGTTTTTGCTCTTTGTTTGTTTGTGTGTTTTGTTTTAAAAATAAGAGTCTTAGGACATTCTAAATGTTTGTAATTTTAATTTACGAACGAATTAAAATGTGACCTGTCAACACAAAGTCTTGGTGTCCCAGGAGATGATTTTGAGTTATTATCAAATCATTATGCTGCATTGAATGAGCTTTCCAACAAACCAATATTTTTGTGTGTGTAAAATCAGACTATGTCTTGTAAAGTTATGACGATTTGAAGTTGTATACTCAGGGAATCGGCAGAAATGAGAAAATACAACCGGAAAGTTTCAAAATGTGTTACAAAACCCCGCATATTTCTGATAGAAACACATTTTTAATTAAGACAGAAAGGATCGTTTTTACACTTCAATACTTATGTGTACAGTAGTATTGCTCAATAACAGGTCAAAATCTGAGAATTGGAGAATCGACCCCCTTCCCCCTAAAATTGTCCCTAGGGGGTAAGTGAACCAGGGACAACAGGACTCGTTTTGTGGCGACGGGTCACAAATTGTCTTTACATGTCTATGACTCCGTTTGTGTGTTTGTATGCTTGTTTTCTGCGGATGCATGCAGGTATTAACTTGCTTTTCCGATTTGTTGTCATTTTATTTTCACCATAATACCGCTTTCCACTTTTTAAAAAAATCATGTTTTTTTTTCGTTTGTCAAGATGTAGCCGTTTGTTGCTTGTACATCTAAAACAAAAAACACCAGTAATTCTGCTTCGTCCGCGTGTAGCTGTGCCATTAGTAAGTCTTCAGATTTATAAGTAATTCACGTATTTATGGATTTATGTTACATAATTGAGTAGTGCATATCTTTCTCGGGTGACTTTCACTGTGTTAGTCATGTATTAATCACATTTATATTTATCATATGTGACGTACAAAAAAATATAAATGACATCAATTTTAGTATGACGCACGGTGTTCTAAGTGATGTCAGTCTGCTCAAGCACACGAAGCGAGAGCTGGGGATCTACCTGACGGTAGAGTAACTTCCCCCGTTTGACCGATTGAACTAGGCGAGATCACTCCCACGCATCGTCAAATTACTCCCCTTAATTATTTCCGAACAATCCCTATTAAAGAACACGTGACAAACACAAATCAAAGAGATAATTGTTATGTTCCAAGACAAAACACAGAACACTATGGACACCGATATTGCATGTTTTTGTGTTCTTTTTCTGTGCACTGTCTGCATTCACTTCATTATGATTTGGTACAGTCGGAATATATCATACTTTCCTTTTGTGTCTTTAGTTGTTTTCTTTCTTTCTTTGAGTGGTTTGCTCTTTTGTATTTTCATAAACTGTACCACCGCATACCCAGAATCCAAATAACTGAATTTCGTTTCGTTTTACTTTGATGAATTTTTAATTAAATTCGATTTTTTGGTAATTCAAAAATCAAGACTTTGTGCTCGAATTACTCTTTTCTTGTATTGTCCGTTTTGGGTGGTTTCGTACTTTTTTTGTATTTTTTTTAATCTTTATTTAAATCGTCGGTTCTTGTTTGTATCCTTGATCGTTAGTGTTGTTGTTGTTGTTGTTGTTGTTTATAGCAGAAATGCTCGCAATTCGTGCTTTTTTTTGTCTTTCCCAAACACAAAGTTGACACGTTCGTTATTGTTTGTTCTTAAAAGCATTGTTTTGGGTTTATTTTCCCTTAATTATTCGGTGTTTTGCGCATGGATATGTTTATTCATTTAAATAGTGTCTATTAATCCGAGTTAATAAATAAATAGTTCATTATTTTAAAACCGAATTAAATTTAATTTTATATTTTGCGTAAATAGAAAACAAGTTTATGCTAACTCAAATTGCACACAATAATGTTATTGTCAAATGCTGTTCTATTGACCCTTTCACCGCCAAAGTCGCATTTTAGCACCACAGTGATTCAACACCTATGTCACTAAAAGGCATCAAGTTGGGGTCTATTATCCAAAGACCCTATTGTCTTAGTTTGGGGAAGTAAGGATATACCTTATTTTATGTATGTCACAGAAGAATCCCCACTATTGCAGGTGGATTTTGTTCTCTACCCAGGTAAAGTTTATGGAAATATTTGGCTGAAATATGGCTGGCGGTAAAAGGGTTAAAAGCGTTCTATCCCTGGCATCTTTGGATATTTATCCTTTCTATTTAAGCAGACACAGAGAGAGAGAGAGAGAGAGAGAGAGAGAGAGAGAGAGAGAGAGAGAGAGAGAGAGAGAGAGAGAGAGAGAGAGAGAGAGACAGAGAGAGAGAGAGAATGAATGAATGCATGAATGAATTGTATTTATAGAGGGTAATAGAGTAAGCAACAACATGGTTGTTTTTTTTACATCCAGCCCAAAATACATATATAAAAATAGAAAATGGAAAACGAAAATAAGCACAATATAAAGCATGAGAGAGAGAGAGAGAGAGAGAGAGAGAGAGAGAGAGAGAGAGAGAGAGAGAGAGAGAGAGAGAGAGAGAGAGAGAGAGAGAGAGAGAGAGAGAGAGAGAGAGAGAGAGAGAGAGAGAGAGAGAGATAATGTAGTCGTACCATGGTTCCTTCTATATATGTGTTGGCTTTAATACAAAAAATAATAATAAAAAAGTATTTAAGTTGTCTTTCTAAGCTTGGCTCCACGAAAAGATTCAAGATCTCCCAGTTGTAAAAGAATAGCATCAAGCGCTAATGAACGGGAGATACACTGCATAGTGCACACAGATGCGCTGATGGAAAGCTAAGGGTTAAAGTTATAAGGAAATAGTTCTAACGTTCCAAAAGATTAACAGTAATGTTCATTGTGACAAAACGGATAGCTTGCTAACTTGAGAACAAACGTTATGACACATTAAATAATAAAATAATATTACAATCGAAGCACCACGTTATGTAACTCACAACAGGAAGCAATCGAACAGATGAGAGGGGGGACTAACATACGTTTTAACAATCTTTATGACGAGAAAGATGTAAACATCCTGACGGTACTTAAATTCGTCTCTTTGTTCTTTGTTTATCTATGCGTCTCTCTTTGTGTCTGACCCTCCGTGTTTGTCTGTCTCTCTTTCTATCTGTCTACTGTATCCCTGTCAGTCTGTGTCTGTCAGTCTGCCTGTACGTCTGTCTATCTGTCTGCCCGTCTCTGTTGTCTGTCTGTCTTCGTCTATATATCTCTCTCGCATCATCTCTATGTCTCCCTCTCTCTCTCTCAGTCTCTCCATCTCTCTCTCTCTCTCTCTCTCTCTCTCTCTCTCTCTCTCTCTCTCTCTCTCTCTCTCTCGATTCGCTCGCTCGTTCGCTCTCTCTCTCTACATTGATTCAACAGAATGCATCTATCTCTCAGTCTCTCCGAGCGCAGGGATAGAGAGAGAAATAAAGATCAAAGAAATCTCTACAGACACACAGACAGACACAGAGTGAGTCAAATAAGACTCTCTCTACAAGACTACTCACAATCAGAGAGAGACGGGCTCTCGAGATAGATAGATAGCGTAGAGAGATAGAGAGAGATAGAGAGAGAGAGAGAGAGGGAGAGAGGGAGAGAGAGAGAGAGAGAGAGAGAGAGAGATAGTCAGAGAGAGAGAGAGAGAGAGAGATGACGAGAGAGAGAGAGATAAGATCAGTCTCGAGAGAGAGAGACAGAGCTCTCACTCAGAAACAGAGACAAAGAGGAATCTATATCTATCTATCCTTTTTTTATATCTATATCTCTCTGATCTTATATATATCTCCTCTCCTATCTCATCTCTCAGTGAATAGCCAGCTCTACTCTACTCTGAAGGACTGAAAAGTTTTGGTGCATTTGAAATGCAGAATATTTTGCTCTGAAAAAGCTCGTCTTTAGGGGAAGACGGGGATAAAAAGCGCATGGGCGGGTAAGAAGCCCCCAAAATTATCTCAGAAATGAAGCAAATTTCAGACTCTATGTATACACTCGTCTCATGGGCAGACACAGACTGAAATTTGCTTCATTTCATGAAAATAATTGGGGTGGGTCTTCACACGCCCATGCGCTTTTTACCCCGTCTCACCTCCTCCCAGACACACAGACAGTTAACAACAGTAATGTTCAACACATAAAAATAAACAGACAAACAGACTGATTTACTTTTTCTCCCAATGGGGGAGGGACAGTGCCTTATGCAAAGAGGTTTCGACCTAAGTATAAATATAATTTTTTTCATCCAGTCCTCAAGAGAAAAAAAATAGAGAAAAGGAAAGAGAATATATATAGATAGCAAATAATTCAATAATATAAGAATAATATATATATGCAAAGCAAACAAAATACTGAACACACCTAATTAGACATGAATAGGGAGGGCTGGTATACAGAGATGGTATTATGATATATATAGATATATATATATTTCAGAGAGAGAGAGAGAGAGAGAGAGAGAGAGAGAAGAGAGAGAGAGAGAGAGAGAGAGAGAGAGAGAGAGAGAGAGAGAATGAATGAATGAATAACTTTTATTTTCTGAAGGATAGTAGAGTAAGTATACAATACTTTTTTCATCCAGTCCTCAAGAAAAAAAAGACGAAAAAAAGAGAAGGAAAAGAAAATCAAAGCAAAGAATTCAATAAATAAGAAAGGCATGCAAAGCAAAGAAAACGAACACACATTATCATCATAAACAGGCACATTATCAAGAGAGAGAGAGAGAGAGAGAGAGAGAGAGAGAGAGAGAGAGGAGAGAGAGAGAGAGAGAGAGAGAGAGAGAGAGAGAGAGAGAGAGAGAGAGAGAGAGAGAGAGAGAGACAGACAGACAGACAGACAGAGAGACAGAGAGAGAGACACAGACAGACAGACAGACAGACAGACAGAGAGAGACACGACAGACAGACAGACAGACAGACACAAACAGAGAGACAGAGACCAAAAAAAAGATGAAGGTATTTTGGTCGGTACTCTCTAGAGCGTGTGACAAGTCTATTAAGACAGGGGCCTCATTGTGATTAATGTGGAGTCAGACTCTTCTGACTCTGACTCTGAGCATCGGTCCATCTAAAGCGCAAGCCTCTTGCTTCCAGGCTACACAAGAAAGAACGTCGCAAAGGGTGCGGATGAATCAATGACAGAGAAAATGGTTTGGGGAGATAATGCGAATGAATGGTGTCTTGTGTTAAGTTGGATATAGGACCATCTACAAGTTTATCTGAAGCCAAAACTATTCAGAGAGGTGTGTGTGTGGGGGGGGGGGGGGGGGGGGGAATCAGAGACAGAATGATGAGTGAGAGATGAGAGAGTGAGAGAGTAGAGAGAGAGAGAGAGAGAGAGAGAGAGAGAGAGAGAGAGAGAGAGAGAGAGAGGAGAGAGAGGGAGGGGGAGGTAGAGTGAGAGAGAGACAGGAGGGTATGATCAATGCAAATTATAGCGTTTTATGTGTCATGGGAAAATGAGTATTCTGAGAGACTGGTAGTATAGTGAGTGAGAGAACGAAAAGAGAGATAGGGAATAATATGAAAGAGAGAGGGTGAGGGAGAGTGATAGTACACAAGTATACATAGACACGTCTCTCTTTTAAAGGGATATATCAAAGGTAAAAATATACAATAGGGAGAGCACACACACACACACACACACACACACACACACACACACACACACACACACAGACATACACACACACACACACACACACACACACACACACACAACTCACACAGAAACACAGACACACACACACACACACACACACTTCACACACACACACATCCCTCTCTCTCGCTCTCTCTCTCTCGCTCTCTCTCTCTCTTCTCTCTCTCTCTCTCCTCATGCTCTCTCTCTCTCTCTCTCTCTCTCTCTCTTCCTCTCAATCTCTCTCACGAAAACTCTCGTCTCTCTCTCTCTCTCTCAACTCCTCCCTCTCTCTCTCTCTCTCTCATCAAGCTCTCAGTCTCTCTCTCTCGTCTCTCTCCACTTCTCGCCTCTCTCTTCCCCGTCTCACGGCTCTCGTCTCTCTCTCACTCTCTCTCTCTCTCTCTCTCTCTCTGTCTCTCTCTCCCCTCCTCACTCTCTCTCTCTCTGTCAGCCGCTTCTCTCTCTCTCTCTTCTCCTCTCCGATCCCTCTCCTCTCTCTCTCGTCTCTCCTCCTCATGCCCTCCAGAGTCTCTCTCTCTCTCTCCTCTCCCATCCCACGTCTCCTCAGTCTTCTCTCTCTCTCTCTTCTAATCATCCTCCCTCTCTCTCTCATCTCTCTCCTCGCGCTCGTTCACCTGCTCTCTCTCCCCTCTCTCTCTTCTCTCTCCATTATCGTCCTTCTTCATCTCTCTCTCTCTCTCATCGTCTCTCTCTCATCTCTCCGCTCACTCTCTCTCTCTCAGTGTTTCACTCTCTCGGTCCTTCTCTCGCTCTCTCCTCTCCTCTCTCTCTCTCTCTTCTCCCTCCCGCTACTCTCTCTCTCTCGTCTCTCTCTCTCTTCCTCGATGTGGTGCATTTTTAATGATTGAATGTTGTTGTTGAGTGGAGGTTTTACGTCCTTAGGGACAAGTTGTTCTGGTATTGGGTTGATGAAAATGATTGAAGTTCATTCCCGTGTTCTATTGTAATATAGTCATATAGGAATAATACAAACACAACAAATAAATGATACTATGTCAGCACATTGAGTTATTTTGTTCTCCCATTGCACATTCTCAGATAGTAACTTCTCTTTGTAAGATGTTCAATAAGCTCTATCGTGTTTCCATATTATGCTAATTGCCGTCATTAAAGCAGCATCTAATAATAATTATTCCAAATAAGCAAAGGTAGGAAACTCTCCGCTTATTAGTTCCCCTCCACTAACGT
>CM065692.1:54129418-54136918 GCA_017654935.2 Phymorhynchus buccinoides
CCCCCCCTCTCTCTCTCTCTCTCTCTCTCCCCCTCTCTCTCTCTCTCTCTCTGTCTTTGCTTCTCTCTCTCTCCCCCTCTCTCTCTCTCCCTCCCTCTCTCTCTCTCTCTCCTCTCTCTCTGTTCATCATCCCTTTCCCAATTCCACTATTTCCGATTCCCTATGTTGCCCTCCATGCAGGAGCTAATGATAACATTTTCGTCAGAGAACATCAGGGACCATGCCCCCGGTGTATTTGTTTCGCCATTTGTGACCCAGCACCACGAAAGGGACATTAAGTGTCAAGCTGACCATTCTGAGAACATTATCCATTTTGAAAACGTCAGACAATTCTCTTTCTAATGATACACGATCCATTCTGGTATCTTTTGTTCCGTTCCCGAAGTATGAGCATTTAAAGTCAGTAGGGCGAGCGTCGGCCATTTTGAGAAAACGAGTCTAGCCTAGCTGAAGAAAATTCATTGACCTACTCTCTTGAAAACACTTGTAAGACCATTTAGAGAGCCATAGTAAATATTATCCTTTATAAATGTGAATGCTAAGAAGTCAGAGAACGCAAAAATACCCATAACACAAAATTGACCCCAACAATGAGATTTGTGACTTTACAAGCCTGTGGTGAGAAACTAGTCCAGGGACTTAATGTCCCTTTCGTGGTGCTGGCTCACATTTGGTTATCTCTTCCATAATACACGATTTCCTTTTGTACAACTTCAGCTTCACACAGAGCGGATGGGGTGGGGGTGGGGGGTTCCACCCGGTAGGGGTCATGCTTTATTAGTCCTGCTTCCTTTCACCATCACATCAAACACACCGCTTGGGGTTGTACTTGTGGATTGAAACAGAACATTTTGTTTTTAAACACAACGCTTCGCGGGTAAAAGCAAAAAGCCTGAATAATATACAAAGAGTTCGCAGTCTGCAGCTGACAAAAGCCGGGGTTTTTTGGTACTCCCTCCCTTTCACCTACACTACAGGTGGGGATCGTTGTGAACTCACTCACTGCCTACTTTGCTACCATGCTTACCACTTCCCACCTTTTCACCTTCCAGGTGGGAAAGTGAGAAAGTTGGCTTCATGGATTGCGAGGTTTGTAGGCTGCGAAGGGATCACTCTTTGTGACATTTTAGGTTTTTTGGGGAAAAGCCAAAAAATAGCATCACACTTCAGGCTTACTTGTTCTTTGGGCACTCCCCTTCAGATGTTTGCTTTTGTTTTGTATGATGGGGTGGTAAGGGTAAGGATTCGGGATAAGGAGGAGTTGATGAGGAAATGGGGATGATGATGAGCACGCACCATGCAGGCCAGGAACATATAGGCGGAGACCAGACAGTTGTTTGACTTTGTTTATTTACTAGGATAAATAGCTAGGAAAACAGTGCAGCGATTACATCAGTTATGAGCAGGGATTAGTGCTCAAACACTGTAGGTCAGCACACAGGCGCATCCGCAGATCGAGTGGCTAGGACTCAGTAGTAGGCCTATCTACTCTGGTCAACTGACGCGACTAGCCGCGCGTTCAAATTTGAATTATAAGCCTGCCTTAGCGCATGACCTGTTCAAATTTGAATTTGAATAAAGGCCTCGTGACTAAAAAGGAGACACACAATTATGTCGTCTGCTGACACGATACCAATATATCGTAATTGCAATTAAGCCGTCTGTTGATATGACAACAGCAGCGATGTCTAAAACTAGCGCAATTGAAACGTCTGCTTCTAACTTGTAATGAATAATTAGGCTATGAATAATTAGTGACGAGTGGACTACTTACGTCACTCGGTCATATTTGTTTTTTTGTTTTACTGAAGAGCACATTCTGGTTTAAACAACGTTTAATTCAATGTCAAGTAACAACAGATACAACTAATACCGTTTGAGCAGCAACGAGCTTAAAGCTTATAGTGTGCTCATTAAGATACCCATCACACGTCTAACTTGACGGCTGCGTAGAAGAAATCATACATACATACATACATACATACATACATACATACATACATACATACATACATACATACATACATACATACATACATACATACATACATGCATACATGCATACATACATACATACATACATACATACATACATACATACATATATACATGCATACGTACATTCATACATACATTCATACATACAGACAGACAGACAGACAGACAGACAGACAGACAGACAGACAGATTTAAATAAATTGCAATACTATAAACAGAAACACAAAAAAGAAGTGAAACAGAATTTGAAGAGAGACAGGGAGATTATAGCTCCACAGCATTAAACAATCTACGTTTTTTACACTTTGGAATACGATATTTAACAATGGATATTTAACAATGGATATTTAACAATGGATATTTAACAATGGAACAAGATATGAACATTGAAAATAGTGATGCTAATCCGAAAACCTATCGAAATTAATTCATTGTCAAATAATAAAAAGTTTTAATGGATAGGCAGATCTGCTTTACCGTTCAGAAGAATTTGAATATAATCCAATGGAAGATCATGCATAGTAATTGAACAGACCTCATTGAATAAAGGACATGGAAATAAATAGTGTTCAGCTGTCTCAGAGCCTGTACCACAAGTGCACATAAGATCATCAATCAAATGGCGATTAAACAAATCGGTTTTTTTAAATCACTCAGTCATATTAAGACGAAAGCGACAATGAATTATCTTCATTCTGTTATTTTCGACTCCCAGAATAAAAGTAGGGAGGTACAACATAGTCATCAAAAATCCGAACCGGTTTAAACCGGTTTCCCCAGTTCAAACCGGTTTTACCAGTACTCGCATCACTAGTTTCACCTATGCAAACACATATTTATTTGTCAGAATATTCACACACACACGCACGCACGCACGCACGCACGCACACGTACACACACACACACTCTCACACACACACACACACACACACACACACACACACACACATATACACACACACACACACACACACACACACACACACACACACACACACACACACTCAGCTCAACACTCAGTCAAAGTCAAAGCCATAGACCACCACAAACTAGAAACATATACTCTTGATTTACAAACACCCAATCTGTGCTGAGAATCAGTGTTTTTCTTCGAAAAGAATGCGTTATTCTAAGAAAAACTTACTTTCAGTTTGCAGTTAAAAAACAGGTTCACAGCAACTCGAACCAGTTTTTCGAACCGCGGAAGTTTAGCACCGTTTTTTTCGGTTCAAACCGGTTTCCCTCCCCCCCCCCCCCCCCCCCCCCTCATCAACAGACATATGACGTTTTAAAAGCACTCAACTAACTACAGTCTTTTATATTATCAGGAAGGGAATTCCATGTAGAAGGGGTGGAAGGGATAAAGGATTGTCCATCTATTTCTGCATTGCATCTTGGGACGACACGTTCATGGGGTCTTCTTCTATGATGTGGGTTTGTGTCAGAGACAAGGGGAGGTAAGAGATTAGAAAGATAATTAGGGCACATACCATTTATCATTTTGTAATAATATTTAATTGTGTGTCTTCTTCTCCTTTCATGTAGAGAACAATGTCCAGGCTCTACATATAATGTTAACAACATTCTGAATTTGGTTTTGGTTGGAAGCAGCCTAGATTACTTTCATAAGCCTTTTTTTATTTTAAGAGCAGGCTTTGAGATGGAGAGTCTCACAAACATGAGATGGTGTGACGAGGTAATGGGTTAAAAGGCTAAGTCTCTAGGGAAGACTTTAGAAAATTTGCCTTTAGCCCACTTCTCTAGGGTATGGGAGATGAGCAACTTTCCCGGCCCCTTTTCATCTAATAAATTTATATTTGTGCCCGGGTTCTGGCTCGTCATGATTGTAAGAAATACAAGTGGTTGAATTGCTCTAAATGGCAGACAGAGAGAAGTAGGGTTTTACATGAAATTACAAGACTCCCACTCTCATCAGTCTGACCAAAGGGTTCAGGATTATTTGACACTTGTATTTTATTTACTCCCAAAATCTGCATAAGATTATGCAACAATAATAATAAAGCAGCTCAATGGCGCCAAAACAAAATATGAATAAAAACAATGAAATCCGAAAGGATTCACAAGACTTTTGTCTTTCTATAAGGTTCGCCCCATGCCGGAAGGGTTACTAATTATCTTCGGTGTCCGTAGGAAAGTTCAAATGATTGGCGCAGTCAGGTGGACTTAGCTGTTTGAAGTTCTGGGCTTGCTCGTCAGGTGAGAGTAGCTCCCAGTCGTTCCAATTACGGCTTCGCGGGATGGCACGGTTCAGGCGTGGTCTCCTCGCGGATTCTGGGTGCGGGTCGTCTTGGCGACAGTCCCGTCTTGGTGCGTGGTGGAGTCCGGGATGATCTTCCGGGCCCACGATGCCCTGCTGATAATCACAGGAGAAGGTGGATGTAGATCTCTATGGCTTCGAGACAAGGGGCTTCCAGTCGGCAGGGAATTAGTGATTCCCAACCGGCTTGAAGGCTTCCCTTGTACAATAGCACTACATGTAGTTAATAAATAAACTGAATTTCAGTTAACAAACTTGAGATCAGTAAAACATAAAAGGTGATCAAAACAACATCACTCTCCATCCAACACCTGGAAAGGAATGGTATCATAAAGTGCAAGATTGCGGCCCATAGGTTTCCTACTAAAAATAGTGCAAGATTGCGGCCCATAGGTTTTCCTACTAAAAATAGACAAAAGGGTTAGTAGGCATAAACTCCGGTTCTGGTACCAAAAGTGTTAAAGTCAAAAAAACACACACAAGGGAATAATCATTGCACATAAATAGAATAGAATGTTTAACACTTCTTTTCATATAACATATCTATCTACTCCTTATTCAGAGATTGAACATAGGATCTAGATCAAAACTATAATCAAACAAACAAACCATTCTCAATCACCAGCCATCAATAATACTTACTAGTGGGCTTATGATGACTGGTTGTGAGTGTTGCTCTAGCTAATGTTTCAGCATCTTGTGTGACAACTTTTTCTCACCACTCCAATTATAGCCTTCACTTTCAAACAATGAAAGCCTGCTATTGGTTTATTACAGTCCACACGTCACAAGTTTGGGAACAGTCGTTCGGTCTGTACCGAACAATCACGCGCCTATTACATCCTTATCACGTGCCGACACTTCAAAATCCTTCTCGTGCTCGGAAAAGCAAAACCTTCTTCAAAGGCGAGATAATAATAAACATCGGTTACAGTCTTGACAACAGATAAGGTGTAATGCTTTAGTTCTTACAAAGGGAGATAACCGTGGTTAAAAAGGGATAATTGCTTTTATAGTCGGCGTTCTTTAGTATGGTGGGTGCAGAGGGTAACGTGGCGGTTTTCGGATTAAAATTTATTGAAAAGGCAGGGGAGGGGACTCATTGGATTTGGGGTGGGGGGGGGGGTGTTACAAACTATTGCGATTTCGCGCTTGTCTAAAGAAAGAGCGGGTCGCGCGGGGACAGTCTCGTCACAGATGGACTAACTAAAAAAAAGGGGGGGGAGGGTTGCCCCAGACTTCTTTATTATTCCATTTTGCGACATTACCTTCTTGCTTTTACTCAATAATTATTAACACCCACTGGTACATACACTCCTTATTATTGAATTTATTCTCTTGTAGAATCCCAGAGGCCTTCCACTACAAGCAATTATGGAACCATGCCATCCTTGTGGTTAACGTTTTAGCAATGTTACCATACGCTTTTAAAGTAGATCGATGACAGAACCCCCCCACCCCGCTTGGGGACGCCGGAGGGCTTGTGTATAAATAGTTCCCCCACCTTCTGGGTGTTTTGTGCTTGTAGTTTCCTCCGTTCTGTCACTCTCTTTGATTCTGCCTTTTCCCTCTTGCTTACTGTCATCTTTTATCTTTCTGCCTTACCCGGTCCATTCTCCTGCCTTTTTTTTTTTTTTTTTTTTCAAGAAACACTTTCAAAAAGATTTCCCTCCAGCCGAAGTCGGACCTGCTGGGACAAACTATTTCTTAGTTAGGCGCATAACGGCAGCATGGCGCATCGTGCGCTCATAATTGACAGGAAACTGTTTGGGCGATAGAAGAGAAGAAGAAGAAGAAGAAGAAGAAGAAGAAGAAGAAGAAGAAGAAACGACGACGACGACGCGGAAGAAGAAAAAGAAGAAGAAGAAGAAGAAGACGAATAACCTCCCCCACATTTTTAAATTTTTAAATCTGACAATATTTTCAATAACATGATATCTTTAGCGCCAACAATCGTGACACACAGTGCGTGCCGACTGATCGTTCTGGTCACGTATGATTACAAACTGTTTAATTGTTCCGTCATTCCCAATACAAGTCTGTCATTTGTTTTTACGTTATGGCGATTTAAATTTGCGTTTGGGAACCAGGCTATATGAATAGTATGAATATAAGCGCTTGACTGGAGCATAGTTTATTCATTCGTGTACAAACTCATTTTGTTTATCTGTGTCTCGAACATTTATAATTGCTCATAATAATTATGTCTGTTTCTAAAATGATGTTCACGATAAATCTCTCGTCATTATTTCTCATTATAGCTTACTTCATAAGTATGAATAGGTGAAGACGGGGTAAAAAGCCCATGGGCGGGTAAGAAGCCCATGCCAATTATCTCATGAAATAAAGACAATTTCAGTCAAATTTGCCTATGAAACGAACGCTAAACATTAATTAACACTCGTCTCATGGGCAAAATGTGACTGAAATGTGCTTCATTTCATGAGATATTTATTGGCATGGGCTTCTTACCCGCCCATGGGCTTTTCACCCCGTCTTCCCCTACCTACTACTCTCGTAAACATACATATAAAAAGAAAGGTATTTGCCGTTTTGTATTCCGAGTCAACAGATAATTAGATGTGCAATTATCACGGAGAAACGAGAAGGCAACATATAACATTTTAAATGTATTGGGAACACGCAACTTTGAATATATAAACAAAAAGCAAAGACAGAGGGGGAGGGTGGGGTGGGGGGGGTGTGGGGTGGGGTGGGGGCAGGGGGCTTCGGGGGAGGCTATAAAAAAAAAAGTGTGCTCCTCAGTACGACACACACGGGACATATAATGATTATAATGATTCATGCCACCCGTCTCTTCTCTTTTTTCCTTTTTTTTTCTTCTTTCAGAGAGAGAGAGAAGGAGAGAGAGAGGTGAGAGAGAGAGAGAGAGGAGTGAAAAGCCCTCAGAGAGATAGAGAGAAGAGAGAGAGAGAGAGAGAGAGAGTTAGAGAGAGAGAGAGAGAGAGAGAGAGAGAGAGACAGAGAGAGTCTAGAGTGAGTAGAGAGAAGAGAGAGAGAGAGAGCGAGAGAGAGAGAGTAAACGGAGAGAGAGGAGAGAGAGAGAGAGAGAGAGAGAGAGAGAAGAGAGAGAGGAGAGAGATATAATATCGAATACGAAAATACGAATGTTTAATGAGGGTAAACGGATAAGCTCAAGCTTCTTTACACCATGCCCTCGAGGGGAAAAGAAAGAAAAGCCAAATAACAAGAAAAGGAAACCA
>CM065692.1:54139418-54144418 GCA_017654935.2 Phymorhynchus buccinoides
AAAACGGCGGTTCAAAATCTATAGACAAAACGGCGGCGTTGGACAAAACGGCGCCCGATTCTGAACCGCTGTTTTGTCCAAATGAAAGTTGGAATTATAAAAACTTATTCCTGTCAAGATCTCAACTGTGCTTCATCTTTGTTAAACAAAATGAATAACTAGCTGTCTTTAATTGTTAACGGAGCGCAATCTCATAAGAATAAAAATGTGATTTGTATCGACTTTGTGTCCACATGTTAGTGACACTGATCACTGATAGTTTGCCTTGTGCAGAATGCAGTTGTGGAACTGACCAGTGGTCGTCTGATTTGAGAGTGCACCGTTTTTGCCCAGGCCGTTCTTGCCCAGGCCTGTTTTTGCCCAGGACAGTTAGACAGTTTGACTGCAAATTAGTGTATTAGGATTTCATATGAACAATGTTTGATGTGTTTGACCAGTGGTCAGTGACACTGACCACTGGTAAACCACATCACAATTTGTTCATTTGAACTCATAATACACTAATTTGCAGTCAATCCGTGAAAATAGGCCAAAGTGACCACTGGTCAGTGACACTGACCACTGGTCAACCACATCAAACCTTGTTCATTTGAACTCCTAATGCACTAATTTGCAGTCAAACAGTGAAAATAGGCCAAAGTGACCAGTGACACTGACCACTGGTCAACCACATCAACAATATTGTTCATATGATCTCCTAATACACTAATTAGCATTCAAACGGTAAAATTAGGCCAAAGTGACCAATGTCAGTGGTCAGCTAGTTATTCATTTTATTTAACAAACATTAAAAAACCAATTGAGAACTTGTCAAGAATGAGTTTTTATAACTCCAACTTTCATTTGGACAAAACAGCGGTTCAAATTCGGGCGCCGTTTTGTCCAACGTCGCCGTTTTGACAAAACGGCGGATTGTTCAATCGCCGTTTTGTTCAAATCATAATAGAAAATTTGGACAAAACGGCGGAATTTGGACAAAACGGCGGTTAACAGTGCCATGGAGTTCACTTGAAAAGGACAGAAAAGTGACAGTTAGTTTGACATCGGCCTTGCCACTTTTTGGGCCATCCCCAGTGCCCAAGGTCCTTCACTCATTAGTCCCCGAGCCGAAGGTTCGGGGAACTATTGTTTTTGTCTGGTCCGTCCGTCCGTCCGGCGTCCGTCCGGCTATTCGTCCGTTTTTCTCAAAAACTATTCAGTCTATCATCATCAAATTTGGTATACTAGTTTGCCAAGATGCAAGCTATCCACTGATGTATTTAGTTTTACATTACCCGCTGTGCCCTAGGCCCTTTGTGTCACAGGCCCGCTATGTCGTCCGTTTTTCTTACTGGTAAACGTAAATATCAAAACCGATAAAAAAAATAAAAAAATAAAGCAAATATCATTCACAGAGAGAGAGGAGAGAGAGAGAGAGAGAGAGAGAGAGAGACGAGAGAGAGAGAGAGAGATGAGAGAAGAGAGAAGAGGGAGACGAGAGACGGATGGAGGAGATTGAGGAGGAGGACGAAGTGCAGAGAGAGAGAGAGAGAGAGAGAGAGGAGAGAGCGAGAGAGAGAGCGAGAGAGAGAGAGAGAGAGAGAGAGAGAGAGAGAGAGAGAGAGAGAGAGAGAGAGAGAGAGAGAGAGAGAGAGAGAGAGAGAGAGAGAGAGAGAGAGAGAGAGAGACAGAGACAGAGACAGAGACAGACTAACTGGGCCCCTGAAAAGAAACCTGACATGACATCCATCATTGTCTCTCATCTCATATCAAACCAGTTTTAGAGTTACAGAAAAATGATCCCATGCCCCGAGACAGATATAATTATATTTATTATACACACAGACAGACACAAGCATGCATAGAACCAGACAGGCAATGACAATGCTGTATCTGGGCCACACAAAAAACCAGAGGTGACATATCGTCGGTGAAATTCAAAAACCTTGTGTCTGGATTTTTGTTTTTTGTTTTAGTTAGACACATAGTCAGCTCTCTAATTGTTCCCGCCACCTTCCACCAAAAGATCGTATCTCTAACGACTTTCTATCTGGGGTAAACGAGGTTGTGTAAATAGTCCCAAATAAGTCCCAAAATTATATCTGCTTAAGGAAAAGAACCTCGTATCTTCGTTCTTTTTAAGTATTAAAAAAGAAGCAATTTTAACCAAAATGCAGGAATGAACTCGCAATGTCTTGAACAACATTATTCATCATAGTTAATCATTTGTAGTAAATGCGGTTAATTAAAAACATTTTTTTTGCATTTTTCTCAAAACTACCAAACTTGAGATACGAGGTTTTTTTATTTCACCGACGATATTATTAAGAGTATCCTTGTATCTCCTTTACAGCCATTTTCGGAGTGCCAGAAAATCGAGACCATATTTCATTCTAAGTGCTGGCTGAAATTCTTGTACCGTTTTCCCCGCGCTGTGTCTCCTAGTAATGTTTTGTGAACTACTCTCGTATTTTCCTCTCTCCTTCCTCCCAGATAATGGAACATGTACTTGCCTGCCCCCCCCCCCCCCCCCCCCGCCCCCCACCCCCCCATCTCTCTCTCTCTCTCTCTCTCTCTCTCTCTCTCTCTCTATCTGCCATGTTTGTGTTCTGTGTTAGTATGTACAATTATATAGATATCCCTTCTCTGTTGAATTCTCAGAATAAGAAACATCTCTCTCTCTCCTCTCTCTCTCTCTCTCTTGCCATATGTTCTGTGTTAGATGTACAATTAAATAGATATTCCCTTCTTGTTTGAATAGAATAAACAGATATAAGAGAGAGCTGAAAGAGAGAGAGAGAGAGAGAGAGAGAGAGAGAGAGAGAGAGAGAGAGAGAGAGAGAGAGAGAGAGGTGGGGGTAGATAGATATATAGATGACAATATATAATTTGCTTTAATAAAACTTTTCTGTGTCCAATGTCTGTGTTTGTGAACCTCAGAAACAAAACCAGTTAACGTTAACTTTATGAAATGTTCCGTGTTCTGAAAAAAAAGTGCTGATTTACTTTTCCTCCCAATGGGTGAGGGTCAGTGCCTTATGCAAAGACAGCTGTTTCGATCTGTGAAGATCTCATCAGTTTGCACCATCGGCCTGCAATTTGACTGTCCAGTGGACGTCAACTTGAGCAAGAAGACATTATACAAGAGAATGGTGTCTTCTTTGCACCAAATCGAAAATCCACAATTTAAGCAAAAAAAACACAAAGTTAAACCAGAAATAGTAAGAATCTTATGTAAAATGAAGAAACTGATAATGTTCTGAAATTTTAATTTAAAAAACCCTAATAGGCATGACTAGAGAGGGCCAACTACTGAGATGATATCCAAATTAAGGATCAAAATAGTATGAAAGAGAAATCTCAGTGCTCTGAAAAACAAAACTTTGTTTTTCAGAACACGGAACATTTCATAAAGTTAACGTTAGCTGGTTTTGTTTCTGAGATTCACAAATACAGACATTGGACACATACAAGTTTTATCAAAGCAAATTATTCTGAATTTCGAATGCACCAACTTTTCAGTCCTTCAGAGTAAGGGTACAGAGTCAGCTATTCACTGAGATTTCTTAGATTTATTTTTTGAATTAACTCTGTTGAGATTAGTTTATCTACATTATTGCGCATGTACCCCCTTGGCATAAGGGCTGTATAACTATTGTCAATAAATGGTTGTCATTTGTCATTTGTCATTCTCTCTCTCTCTCTCTCTCTCTCTCTCTCTCTCTCTCTCTCTCTCTCTCTCTCTCTCTCTCTCTCTCTCTCTCTCTCTCTCTCTCTGCCTTCAGCTTCGTTCTTATGTCTGCCCATTTTCTTATTGTATTCAAACAAGAAGGGAAAGTCGACGCATGGAAACTAGACTGTCTCTCTTTTCAAGCCATTTCGGGACTTCCTGTCTCCAAGAAAATGGACCAGGATGCCATATTTCAGTCCGAACGCTGGCCTGCTGCGATATGTTCGGCCTCTGATAAATGTTGCTGGTCCCATCATGAAAGATAATAACTCACTCTTATGTTCTATTAGATAATGGGAGTACAAAATGTAATGCCCGTCTTTGATTGCTTTTTTTTGGGCCGTTATTATAGTACTTAAAGAGAGAGAGAGAGAGAGAGAGAGAGAGATGAGAGAGAGAGAGAGAGAGAGAGAGAGAATACGAATACGAATACGAATGTTTTATTGAGGGTAAACTGGATAAGTTACAACAGATTATTTGCACCATGCCCCCTCTCTCTCTCTCTCTCTCTGCTCTCTCTCTCTCTCTCTCTCTCTCTCTCTCTCTCTCTCTCTCTCTCTCTCTCTCTCTCTCTCTCTCTCTCTCTCTCTCTCTCTCTCACATCTACACCATTCATCAAGCAAAAACAAAATAGAATCATGAAATAACAATCATGTCAAGCAATGGAAAAGATAACTATTGGCACAAAAAAGGTAGGATTTATTGAAATCAAGTATGCATACATTAATATGAGCAATGGTGAATTTGAATTGGTGGTTTGAAACGAAGTATTACAAACAAAACCAAAAAAACAATAATAATGAGACAACTGACAGTTTTTCTACAGACTAATAGCATTTTAAAGAAGAGAGAGAGAGAGAGAGAGAGAGAGAGAGAGAGAGAGAGAGAGAGAGAGAGAGAGAGAGAGAGAGAGAGAGGGGGTGGGTGGGTAAAAATATGCATCGTACGCATGAAGAATAATCGAGGATAAAATGTAAAAGGCCTACAATTGGGGAAACGATGCCAGAAACATCTCACAAACAGGCTTCAAATTAACACGAAATGAAGCAAAATAATAATGAATGATAATAACATTTTTATGAAGAAAAGAACATTTAAACAAGCGCGAAATCGCAATAGTTTGTGGCACGCGGTCTATTTTTACCACTCCAATCATGAGTTACCTCCCCTGGCTTTTCAATAATTTTAATCTGTAAACCAGAATGTTATCTCTGCACCATTTCGTAACTTTTTATATCTTTTGGAAAACATTTAAAACTATGTATCCTACTTATACTCATCAAAAGAAGCA
>CM065692.1:54161918-54164418 GCA_017654935.2 Phymorhynchus buccinoides
AAAAGATCAATATATTAAGTCATGGGAAGCTTTGCTTGAAGGGAGTAACAAGTGCATGTTTCATAACAGATCAATATATTAAGTGATGGGAAGCTTTGCTTGAAGGGAGTAACAAGTGCATGTTTTATAACAGATCAATATATTAAGTCATGGGAAGCTTTGCTTGAAGGGAGTAACAAGTGCATGTTTCATAAAAGATCAATATATTACGTGATGGGAAGCTTTGCTTGAAGGGAGTAACAAGTGCATGTTTCATAACAGATCAATATATTACGTGATGGGAAGCTTTGCTTAAAGGGAGTAACAAGTGCATGTTTCATAACAGATCAATATATTACGTGATGGGAAGCTTTGCTTGAAGGGAGTAACAAGTGCATGTTTTATAACAGATCAATATATTAAGTGATGGGAAGCTTTGCTTGAAGGGAGTAACAAGTGCATGTTTCATAAAAGATCAATATATTAAGTCATGGGAAGCTTTGCTTGAAGGGAGTAACAAGTGCATGTTTCATAAAAGATCAATATATTAAGTCATGGGAAGCTTTGCTTGAAGGGAGTAACAAGTGCATGTTTCACAAAAGATCAATATATTACGTGATGGGAAGCTTTGCTTGAAGGGAGTAACAAGTGCATGTTTCATAAAAGATCAATATATTAAGTCATGGGAAGCTTTGCTTGAAGGGAGTAACAAGTGCATGTTTCATAAAAGATCAATATATTAAGTCATGGGAAGCTTTGCTTGAAGGGAGTAACAAGTGCATGTTTCATAAAAGATCAATATATTACGTGATGGGAAGCTTTGCTTGAAGGGAGTAACAAGTGCATGTTTCACAAAAGATCAATATATTACGTGATGGGAAGCTTTGCTTGAAGGGAGTAACAAGTGCATGTTTCATAAAAGATCAATATATTAAGTGATGGGAAGCTTTGCTTGAAGGGAGTAACAAGTGCATGTTTCATAAAAGATCAATATATTAAGTGATGGGAAGCTTTGCTTGAAGGGAGTAACAAGTGCATGTTTCATAAAAGATCAATATATTACGTGATGGGAAGCTTTGCTTGAAGGGAGTAACAAGTGCATGTTTCATAAAAGATCAATATATTACGTGATGATAAGCTTTGCTTGAAGGGAGTAACAAGTGCATGTTTCATAACAGATCAATATATTACGTGATGGGAAGCTTTGCTTAAAGGGAGTAACAAGTGCATGTTTCATAACAGATCAATATATTACGTGATGGGAAGCTTTGCTTGAAGGGAGTAACAAGTGCATGTTTCATAAAAGATCAATATATTACGTGATGGGAAGCTTTGCTTGAAGGGAGTAACAAGTGCATGTTTCATAAAAGATCAATATATTACGTGATGGGAAGCTTTGCTTGAAGGGAGTAACAAGTGCATGTTTCATAACAGATCAATATATTACGTGATGGGAAGCTTTGCTTGAAGGGAGTAACAAGTGCATGTTTCATAAAAGATCAATATATTAAGTCATGGGAAGCTTTGCTTGAAGGGAGTAACAAGTGCATGTTTCATAAAAGATCAATATATTAAGTCATGGGAAGCTTTGCTTGAAGGGAGTAACAAGTGCATGTTTCATAAAAGATCAATATATTAAGTCATGGGAAGCTTTGCTTGAAGGGAGTAACAAGTGCATGTTTCATAACAGATCAATATATTAAGTGATGGGAAGCTTTGCTTGAAGGGAGTAACAAGTGCATGTTTCATAACAGATCAATATATTAAGTGATGGGAAGCTTTGCTTGAAGGGAGTAACAAGTGCATGTTTCATAAAAGATCAATATATTACGTGATGGGAAGCTTTGCTTGAAGGGAGTAACAAGTGCATGTTTCATAACAGATCAATATATTACGTGATGGGAAGCTTTGCTTAAAGGGAGTAACAAGTGCATGTTTCATAACAGATCAATATATTACGTGATGGGAAGCTTTGCTTGAAGGGAGTAACAAGTGCATGTTTTATAACAGATCAATATATTACGTGATGGGAAGCTTTGCTTGAAGGGAGTAACAAGTGCATGTTTTATAACAGATCAATATATTAAGTGATGGGAAGCTTTGCTTGAAGGGAGTAACAAGTGCATGTTTGATAAAAGATCAATATATTAAGTCTGGGGAAGCTTTGCTTGAAGGGAGTAACAAGTGCATGTTTCATAACAGATCAATATATTACGTGATGGGAAGCTTTGCTTGAAGGGAGTAACAAGTGCATGTTTTATAACAGATCAATATATTAAGTGATGGGAAGCTTTGCTTGAAGGGAGTAACAAGTGCATGTTTGATAAAAGATCAATATATTAAGTCTGGGAAGCTTTGCTTGAAGGGAGTAGCAAGTGCATGTTTTATAAAAGCATAACAAATGCATTTTGTACAGAAGAATATGTAACACAACTTCCAGACATACATTTATCCATTAATAAAATTTCGTTGTAGTAATCATAAACTGCTGATCGAAATTGGAAGAAGTGAGGGTGAGATT
>CM065692.1:54169418-54179418 GCA_017654935.2 Phymorhynchus buccinoides
CTGACCGAGGTGAACCAGTCCACTCTGCCCTATGAGTTCAGAAAGAACGTCCAATGGCTGGACATGTCCCATAACCCCTTTGCCTGCACCTGCAAACTCATGTGGTTTCGAAAGTGAGAATATTCTGCCTTGGATTTCGCTAGTCATGTTTTGACTGATAAGTGTGTTTTGTTGTTGTTGTTTTTTCTGTTGCTGTAGCAAGAAAAGACGGCATGATTGTGATACTTCTGACTCAGACTCTGAGAATGAAGTAAGATCCTCCAGTGGATTTTGGTCGAGCTGGCTGGTTATGGAGGGCGTGGATGAGAACCGCCCTCTCTCCGGATTGAGCCCATTTGCAATTGCTAAAGGCGTTACGGGTCTCTCCGGTGAACCCAAAAGCATGAAGCGTCTCCGGAACGGTTCTTTCCTCATCGAATGTGCAAACCAAAAACACTCAGAGCTTCTGTTAAAATCAACGATTCTGATCGATAGGCCTACTAAGGTGACATCATACAAGACTCTGAACTCCAGCAAGGGTGTGATACGATGCAGAGACCATAGAGGTGCATCAGAGGCAGAAATCAAGAAGGAGTTGGCATCCCAGGGTGTGACCCATGTCTACCGGGTTCTTGCGCGCAAAGGCCAAGACCGAGTGCCAACAGACACTTTTTTCCTTACCTTTTGTACAACGACTCTACCTGTGTGCATCAAAGTAGGTTATCTGCGGGTACCTGTCTCTTTATATGTGCCATCGCCTCTCAGGTGCTTTAAGTGCCAGAAATATGGACATATCAAGGATCGATGTAAGGAGGAGGAAGTTTGTGGAACTTGCGCCAAGCAGGTTCACATCGGTCCTTGTGAGAGCCCGCCCTGCTGCGTCAACTGTGATGGACACCACCCTTCCTATTCAAAGGTTTGTCCAGTTTGGGTCAAAGAGTTGGACATACAAAAGGTAAAAGCAGAAAAAATAATTCCGTTCTTCGAGGCAAAAAAGCTGGTTGAAGCTAGACAACCTCTTCACAGATGTTTTGCTGATGTGACCAAAGCACGCAGCATGATCAGTGTTGGAGTCCAGACAGAAGTTCAACATGAGAAAAAGCAACATGAAACAAAAGAACAGACAACGCAAGAAAAAAGTACCGCCTGTGGTGGAGGCGTTAAATCCACTCCCTCCAGCTCCGGGACCTCTGAACAGGCATCAAGGCCGGTCCGTTCCCCCCGGAAGCCTGGAGCACAAAAGCCTTCTACCACCCTGTTAAACTGTGCCAGAGAATATATCCCCGTTACAAAACCTAAACTCCAACTCCCCAGTACTCCATGGTATAATCAAGAATGCCGACAGGCTGGTAAAGCTCGAAAAAATGCCCGAGTGGTGTTTTGGAGACCGTCGACAACAAGTGTACGGTCCCACCAACGACTTCGAGCCAGATCCAAATACATCAATAAACAGAGCAAGTGCCAATCTTGGAGAATCTTTTGTTCCAGTCTCACCTCGAAAACTTCCAAGAAAAAGTCTGGCAAGGGATTAAAAAAATAAAAGGCAAGAACACCTGCCCTACCATCCATCATCTCAAACTGTCAGACACCCTCATAACGGATAAACAAGCGGTGGCTACTTTATTTGGCCTCAACCATAGAACCAAATTCATCCTCTGCCCAATAATCTGCTTCATTTCTCAAAACCAAAACTCAAAAAGAAAAAAATAACTGCAACTTCACCACCAATGCAGAAGAAAATTACAATGTGCCCTTCAACTTCTCCGAACTCAAATCAGCTTTACAAACCTTTCATGATTCTTCTCCCGGTCTTGATCAAATCCATTATCAACTGTTGAAACACCTCCCGGAAAGCTGCTTAGAAATCCTACTGAAAGTATATAACCACATCTGGATGACTGGGTCTTTTCCGCCTTCCTGGAGGAAAGCCTTGATCGTCCCCATCCCCAAACCAGGAAAAGATTTATCCAACCCTTCTAACTATCGCCCTATAGCCCTCACCAGCTGTGTCTGCAAAGTTCTGGAAAAGATGGTCAACGCCCAATTAATGTGGAAACTGGAAACGGACGGCCTTATTGCAAAAGAGCAATGCGGGTTCCGGAAATACCACTCCACTGTCGACCATCTTGTCCGCCTGGAATCAACCATCCGAAACGCTTCCCTAAACAAACAACACGTCGTCGCCGTCTTCTTCGACTTAGAAAAGGCGTACAACACTACATAGAAATTTGGCATACTCTCTGATCTTCATAAACTTGGTTTTCGTGGTCAATTGCCAATCTTCATCGAAAATGTTCTCGCACAAAGATCTTTTCAAGTCCGTGTTGGCACCACTCTGTCGGACATCCATGAACAGGAGATGGGTGTTCCTCAGGGCAGCATTTTATCTCCTGCCTTATTCAGCATCAATATTAACGAAATAGTAAACCCTGTTCGTCAAGGATCAGACAGTTCACTGTTTGTCGATGATTTTGGTCTCTATGCCACTGGCAAAATGTACCCTGGCGTCCTGCACCAGATCCAGCTGTGCGTGAACCGAATCCAGCAGTGGGCGGATGACAATGGCTTCAAATTTTCTTCTACCAAAACCTAAAACATACACTTCCATAATTTCAGAACCTTTTTCCCAGAACCGGAAATTTACATCAGAAAATCGAAAATTCCTGCTGTCACCGAGGCTAATTTTCTGGGAGTGATCTTTGATCAAAAACTGAATTTTCGTGCCCACATCCAAAACCTGAAAACGTCCTGCCTCAAGGCCATGAACATCCTTCGTGTGGTAGCCCACATGGACTGGGGCGCTCACAAGAAAACTCTTCTCCATCTGTATAGAGCACTGATCCGGTCCAAGTTGGATTATCTATGGAGCGGCAAGACCCTCGTACCTGAAAGTTTTGGATCCACTCCATCATCAGGGCCTGCGCCTTTGTCTTGGTGCTTTTCGCACGACACCTGTTCACAGTCTATATGCAGAAGCAAACGAACCATCTCTTTCCCACTGGAGACTCAAGCTATCCATGAACTATTATCTACAGCTCTATTCTGAACCAAACAATCCTGCTTACGAGTGTGTCATGAATCCCCCCTTTCAGAAAAAGTACAAGGATAACCCTGCCTGTATTCCACCTCTGGGCGTTCGTGTCCTCCCTCACCTGGAAGAGGCAGGCATTGACATTGGAGTGATATCAGACTGTTCCAAATTTCCAGAAAAGCCGCAATGGACGCTATCGTCCCCTGAAATCAAATTCGACCTTGCCTCTTTCCGGAAAAACTCCACCAGTTCTTTAGCCTACAAACAGATGTTTTCTGAAATGTGTTCCAAACTTCCCAACTATAAAAAGGTTTTCACTGACGGTTCCAAATCTGAAGAAGGCGTCGCCTCTGCTGCGTACATTCCTTCGTCCGGACTAAGTTCTTCTAAACATATCCCGAATGAAAGCTCTGTATACACAGCTGAACTCACTGCCCTTGTCCTTGCTCTGAAAATGATCCGAGAGTCTGATGAGGAAAAGTTTCTGATTTGCACAGACTCTCTTTCTGCATTGGAAGCCATTTCGGCTCGAAACCTTAACCATCCTGATCTTATAACTTTTTTTGATATCTTCACCAGCTTGAAATCTAAAGGGTATGACATTTGTCTGGCATGGGTCCCTGGTCACGTTGGTATCCGGGGGAATGAGGAGGTAGACCGCCTGGCCAGGAACGCCGTGAAAGACCGTCCAGACATATGTCTCATTCCATCTTCCGACATGAAATCAAAGGTCGCAACTCACGTTTTCCGTCTGTGGCAGGAGGAGTGGAACCTGCAGAAGGATAATAAACTCCACTCTGTACGTCCAAACTTGAAGGAACATCTTCCTCGGGCTGGTGGCGGCTGGGAGGAAGAAACTGTCTTGGGTCGGTTACACACGGGACACTCACACTTTACGCATGCGTTTCTGTTGAAGGGAGAAGACCCTCCCTACTGTGTGCCGTGCGACGCTCGTGTCTCAATCTCAATCGAACACATTCTCCTTGATTGTTGGGACCTCTATGACACCAGAAGAAAATACTACACGGCAGAATCAATGAAGGTGCTTTTCCGTGATGTGCTGCCAGACATGATTTTTAATTTTTTAAAAGATGTGAATATTTTTAATAAGGTATAAAAAGTCGTGTTAAGTTTTAAAACATCAATTGTAAGCTTTTAACTGTGTAAGGTTTTTATACACACTACATTTTAATCCCTTTTTTATGTTCTGTTTCCAATCTTTACGTTTTTAATTGTATATTTTAACTGTGATATCACGTGGTCGGATTTTAAACGTGGTGACAGCCCTGAAATGGCCATAGCAGTCGACGGGGCTATACACAACATCAACATCAACATCAACAACACCATTGGTCGTTGCTGATATTTCTTTACGCTTAAAGGGATGAGTTTTTGTAAGAAACATGTCGAGATCACCAGGAAAAGAAACCATCAAATTGGCGATTCCGCCTTGGCGGAGGTGCTGGAAGTGAAATTATTTCACCCAAAGAGAAGGCGTGTATGGCCGCCAAATCGTTTGCACAAAATTTTCGCAATACAAGCATTTTTATTTTGTTATCATTATTTTTAATGTCATACTGATTATCTAAAGGAGTTTTGCTCACAACAAAGGAAATAGCTCCTTTTTTTTTACTGCACTACATAGAAAGATAACGCTTCAACCAGAATGAGTGACCTCCACCCACCCTATCCAAAATGGCTACTCTCTCCGGCATCTCAGCCAAGGAGGAATCGACGTTTTGACGGTTTAATTTCCAAGAAACCAGAGCAAAGTGAGCGTTCCCATCCTTGAAAAGGCTGTCTTTCTGGTAATCTCGACGTGTTTCTTGCAAAATCTCATTCGCCAGGGTCCACCTTTAAGTGTTATTCGTTCTTCCATTATTGGTCAATACATATAGGCCTCGTGTACAGCGGGAGTGAGAACCACGTGATGAGTGAGTATTGACAGTAATAGAAAAACACCATGGTACAACTTAGTCTTCTATGTACAGCTGTGACAATAGTTCCAGATGAGCAAAGGAACAGCATTGGGGGATGTATGCTGCGACACATCTCTAAACGAAACATTCGCATGCAACAGAACACCGGCTAACCTTGATGGCAAAAGGATACCTGCTGTTGGTTACATGCCATAGTGATAATGATGATCATGATGATGATCATGATGATGATGACGATGAGGAGGAGGAGAAGAAGAGGAGGGGGGGGGGGGGAAGAGGAGGGGGAAAAAGAGGAGGAGGAGGACGATGACGATGATGATGATGATCATGACGACAACGACGATTTATTTTTTCAGCTGGGTAGACGATGTGCAGAAGAACGGAAGCGTGAAGGTGAACAAATTCATCTCCAAACAGTACCGATGCCGAACGCCAGCCGACATGGCGGGGGTGTCGCTGCACCAGTACCGCCCCACGGCAGAGTCCTGCGCCGTGAAGAACCCCTATGTCTTAGTGGGGGTGGTCGGTGCCTGCCTGATAGCAGGAATCATTGTGCTCATGTCGTTTTCGTACCGGTACCGTTGGCATCTGAGGTACTACATATACCGATTGAGGCGCCGCCATCAGTACTTACAGGTACTGGAGAGTTAATAGACTATAATCATAATGCCACCCCAGCATCAAGAAAGGGACATTAAGTGCAAAATGACCGTTATGAGACAACAACAGTCCACTTAAAATATTCAGACAATTATCTTTCAAATGATATAAGAATCATTCTTGCAACGTTGTTGTTTTTTTCATTCCAGGGTTATGAGCATTGGAAGTTGGTAGAGTGACTGTCGGCCATTTTGAGAAATCACAGTCTAAAGATTAGCCTAGCTGAAGCAAATGCATCAACCTACTCATTTCAAAGCACTTTTTGGAGTATTTCTTTTTTTCTTTATTTAGAGACCATAAAAAAGATGATCCTTTATAAATACGAAATACGAGGTGTTAGAGAGTACGAGCATACCCATAACTCGAAATTGATCAAACAAAAATGACTTGAAACTATCCCAGCGACTTAATGTCCATTTCGTGGTGCTGGGTCACAAATACACTCTAATCAGTTTTATCAGATTTTTGTGGGATCATAATTTTAAACTTGTGTAGCGTTAATCGAGTACAATAAGCTTAAGCTTATAAAAACGACAACTAACATTCAGGTACTGACTCATCAAAACAATTACAGTAATTATTATAATTATTGAAAGCAGTTAATGAGGTTTGGAATAATATGCGCATGGCAATATTATGCGCTCTGATTCTTTTTTTTCATCATACACCAACATATTAAAATATAAAACAAACTTGTATTAAACCTCATTAATACAAAATATATATATATATATATATATATCCTTTTATCCTTAATTTGGATACCATCTCAGTAGTTAGCCCTCCCTAGTCATGTCTATTAGGTTTTGAAATTAAAATTTCAGAACATTATTATTTTGTTCATTTTACATAAGATTTTCAAAGATTTTTTACTATTTCTGGTTTAACTTTGTGCTGGTTTGCTTTTATTATGGATTTTCGATTTGATGCAGAGAGGACACCATTCTCTTGTAGAATGTCTTTTTTGCTCAGGTTGGCATCCACTGGACAGTCAAATTGCAGGCCGATCATGCAAACTGATGAGACCTTCTCTTAGGTCGAAACAGCTGTCTTTGTATAAGGCACTGTCCCTCCCCCATTGGGAGAAAAAAGTAAATCAGCACAATTTATATAATTCTTTTTTCTTCTTTTTTTTGTGTGTGAACACGAAACATTACTCAAAGTTAACGTTAACTGGTTTTGTTTCAGTCCTTCATAGTAGGGGTACGGAGCTGGCTATTCACTGAGATTTTTCTTTCATGCTATTTTTATCCTTAATTTGGATACCATCTCAGTAGTTAGCCCTCCCTAGTCATGTCTATTAGGTTTTGAAATTAAAATTTCAGAACATTATTATTTTGTTCATTTTACATAAGATTTTCATAAGATTTTTTACTATTTCTGGTTTAACTTTGTGCTGGTTTGCTTTTATTATGGATTTTCGATTTGATGCAGAGAGAACACCATTATCTTGTAGAATGTCTTTTTTGCTCAGGTTGGCATCCACTGGACAGTCAAATTGCAGGCCGATCATGCAAACTGATGAGACCTTCTCTTAGGTCGAAACAGCTGTCTTTGCATAAGGCACTGTCCCTCCCCCATTGGGAGAAAAAGTAAATCAGCACAATTTATATTTTTAAAAAAATTGTTTTTTGTTTTGTTTGTTATTTGAACACGGAACATTACTCAAAGTTAACGTTAACTGGTTTTGTTTCTGAGGTTCACAAATAAAGACATTGGACACAGAAAAGCTTTATCAAAGCAAACTATATATATATATATATATATATATATATATATATATATATATATATATATATATATATATAAAGTTAAGACGCTCTTGAAAACAGTTGGACGAATGTCATGTTTGAAGAGGAGATCGTAGATTTTAACGACGACGACGACGACGACGACGACGAAGAAGAAGAAGAAGAAGAAAAAAAAGAAGAAGAAGAACAAGAACAAGAACAAGAACAACATGAAGAAGAAGAATCTGGAAACGCGAACTGTTTCCTATAAATAATATAATGAATAATATTTATTTGATTTCTGAGTATCACGTATAGGTCTAATAGTCAAAGATTCGCCTGCTAATAGGAATTGTTCGGAAATAATTAAGGGGAGTAATTTCATGGTGTGTGGGAGTGATCTTGCCTAATTCAATCGGTCAAACAGGGGAAGTCAGTCTTCCATCAGCTCTCGTAGCATATTGGCTCCTGTGTTTGAGCAGACATACAGCACTTACAACAATGTGCGTTATTCTAAACAAAAAATGTCATTTATATTTTTACGTCACATTTTGCAAGTTGTATCAGTTTGTGGCTACTGGCAACCCCTAATTTTTATATTTAAAAAAATGCTTCAAGTCGCTGACTCTCATCCTGCGGTTTCAAACTTCGACGCCATTGTTGCATTGTTGCTATGGTATTTGACCGAGTAATGGAGGTAAACAACTTTAATTTTCACGAAGTGCTCTCCCCTAGTTTTTTTTTCTTCCGAAAATCGTCTATTGGTACACGGCCGTGTCTTCAGGTTCCCGGAGCTTTACTGGACAGAGGTGGTGGTGGGGAGCAGGCCCAGCTGTTCCACTTTGACTTGTACCTGGCCCACAGCTCCAAGGACGTGGACTGGGTGGTGGGGCACCTGCTGCCCATCCTGGAGGGCGAGGAGCATCGCCTCAAGGTCTTCCTGGAGGAGAGAGACAGCGTGCCCGGGACTGTGCTGGTCGACAATATCACTAGGTGAACAACGCATGGATGTAGGTAGCCTTGTAATGCTTGGGTTCGTCGCTTCTTTGTTTCAATGAAGAAGTTACGATTTGTTGTTGTTGTCATCTCTGTGGAAATTTTGAAATAACATGTCTCGAAGGAGGCGAGAGACAGCGTACCAGTGACTGTGCTGGTCGACATCATTGCAAGGTGAGATACTCGGTATGCCGTAGTAGTAGTAGTAGTTCATTGTTCTTTGTCCTCATAAAGGGTACCCCCCCCCCCCCCCCCCTACCCCCGTGGGGATTCCGGGGTGGTCTTCTGTATAAATAGTCAAGGAGGAGAGAGACAGCGTGCTGGTCAACAACATGATCATCGATAGGTGAGATACGCATAGTATGTCGTTTTAATATTAATGATAAAGAAAAGCATAGTCCACTTACTATAATTGTTCCCTCTATCCCTTGCGCTTAGGAAGGCTACGCGTGTCACTGTTATAGTGCTGAAAGATCACATGAAGGTCATTACGGAGGGGGGGGGGGGGGGGGGCATACCAAGGGACTGTGCAAGTTGGCAACCTCTCCAAGTAAATGTAAGGCCGAGTACACATATATGCGGAGATTCCGTGCGCAAACCCGTGTGCCATCCCTAAATAAGTAAAAGAAAGAGGAGACAAGATTTGCGCACGTGTCCGAATTTCCCCCTAATCCATAAATGTTTACCCTTCTTTATTTCACTTACTTCTGGGTGTCCGTACGGTACTTACACCTCTAATGTGTACACAGCCTAAGGATGTAATGGCTGGGTTGGTTGGTGTATGTTAGTAAATGCTAAATAGTTATGTCATTGTCCTGCTCTTCAAGCATCATCAGATAGTTATATTTCTGTCGGAACAGAAACAGTTTTTCGAGAAATGTGATAACTGACAATATTGCACAAATGCATGAAAGATAAAATGTAGGTTATGAAAACCTTGGCCAATGATGCGCAATCCTGCACTTATTTCTGAGCAAACGTCTTACAGTTTCCAAATCTTAAACTTAAACAACATTCATGCATTTGATAAAATAAAAAAACTTAGGCTAGAATTACTCTGTGTGTGCATTTTATGAACGAACACCAGCGAAACCTCATCCCAATGTATTGAATTCTAACAAATGTGACCTTCCACATTGGTGGTTATGGGGCACAACTTGATTCCTACTGCTATGATGACGTCCTGCTGATGGGAATGGGTTTAAAGTAAGTTTGTTGGACATGCTGCATATACCATTTTAATTACCTTTCACCGCCAACGTGGAATTTTAGCACCACATTGATTTAACACCCATGTCACTAAAAGGCATCAAATCAGGGCCTGTTGTCCAAAGACCATATTTTCTTAATTTTGGGAGGTAAGGATAGGCATAATGCTATATGTCACAGATGAAATCGCAATCTTGCAGATATTTTATTTTCTCTACACAGTTAAGTTTAATGGTATTTTGTGGCTAGAAACATGGCTGGCTGACTGGGTTTTAAGTGTAGCGAAAGCGTTCTTTCTTGAATGTTGTCTCCCAGTTTCTGGCATTTACAACTATCAGTGTTTCCCTTCTACGGAAACAAAAAGTGTTGTGCTCACCTGTTGAATATTTCTACCACCTCCCGTGGTCGTCTTCACCAGTCTGAGGCTCTGGTGTAGTTGGCAGTCGGATTTTGTT
>CM065692.1:54184418-54191918 GCA_017654935.2 Phymorhynchus buccinoides
TTTAGTTGGCATGACATTCCCTCAATAGATTTACTGAACCACCAAAACGCCCTCTCTTCGTTTCGAAAGTGTCATGTTGGCTCCACAAGGTAATTAGCCATTTGACATTCCCTCAGTGGATTTACTGAACCACCAAAACGCCCTCTCTTCTTGTCGAAAGTGTCCTGTTGGCCCCACAAGGTAATTAGTCATTGTGTTAATCTTTAAAGGGACACCCTGACGGATGAGTTTTTTTGTTGCAACAAACACGTCGTGATCACCAGAAAGACATCCTTTCAAGGATAGGAACACTCACTTTTCTCTGGTTTCCTAGAAATCAAACCGTCAAATCGGCGATGCCTCCTTGGCGGAGTTGCTGGAGAGAGTAGCCATTTTGGATGGGATGGGTGAAGGTCACTCATTGTGATTGAAGCGTTTTCTTTTTTTTGTAGTGCAGTAAAAAAATGGAGCTGTTTCCTTTGCTGTGAGCGAAACTCCTTTAGATAATATGTATAAAAAAATATTTAAAAAAGAAGCTTGTTTTGCGAAAATGTCGTGCAAACGATTTGGTCTAAACGGAGGCGGCCATTAGAAAAGAGACAGACATGCCTTCTCTTTGGGTGAAAGAATGTGACTTCCAGCACCTCCGCCAAGGAGGAATCGCCGATTAGACGGTTTGATTTCTAGGAAACCAGAGCAAAGTGGGTGTTGCAATCTCTGTAAAGGGTGTTTTCCTGGTGATATGGACGTGTTTCTTACAAAACCTCATCCGTCAGGGTGGCCCTTTAAACTGGCGTTTCCCCCAGTTCATACGTCCCCTAACCGAATTGGCAAAGAAAAAGAAAAGTAAACGATGAAGAACTATACTTTTATTCATAATAAGAGCATATAAATCTGTTAGTTGGCACGAAGCCCTCTCTTCTTTTCGAAAGTGTCCTGTTAGCCCCACAAGGTAATTAGTCATTTGGCAATCTTTAAAGGGACACCCTGACGGATGAGTTGTTTGCAATAAACACGACATGAGCACCAGAAAGACAGCCTTTTCAAGGATAGGAACACTCACTTTGCTCTGGTTTCCTAGAAATCAAACCGTCAAAACAGCGATGCCTCCTTGGCGGAGTTGCTGAAGAGAGACGCCATTTTGGACGGGGTGGATGGAGGACACTCAGGCTGGTTGAAGCTTTTTTCTTCTTTGTCGTACTGTAACCAAAGAAATGGGAGCTATTTCCTTTGTTGTGAGCGACACTCTTTTTGATAAACTGGAAATAAAAAGGCTTGTATTGTGGCAATTTCGTGATTTGGTCTAAGCATTGAAATAATCTGACTTCCAGCACCTCCGCCAAGGAGGAATAGCCGATTTGACGGTTTGATTTCTAGGAAACCAGAGCAAACTGAATGCTGCGAACTTTGTAAAGGGTGTCTTCCTGGTGATCTCGACGTGTTGCTTGCTAAAACTCATCCGTCAGGGTGCACCTTTAAGCTTAACCCAAATAGCAGCCTATTGTCTATGCACACTATATCAATGAGTGCTTTCAAAGCCTTGTTAACGTTATCTTCGCGTGATGAATTATCCCACTGTCAGTCTCCAAACAGTTCTTAGTTGACCCACCACAAGTAGAGCTGGGTACCGGTACGGATTTCCGTACCGCCGTTATACCAGTAGTTTTGACGTACCGGTATTTTGCACCGTTATATGTGACCCAGCACCATGAAAGGGACATTAAGTCGCTGGGCTAGTTTCTCCCTGTTATATGTGACCCCGCACCACCAAAGGGACATTAAGTCGCTGGGCTAGTTTCTCACTGTTATATGTGACCCAGCACCATGAAAGGGACATTAAGTCGCTGGGCTAGTTTCTCACTGTTATATGTGACCCAGCACCATGAAAGGGACATTAAGTCGCTGGGCTAGTTTCTCACTGTTATATGTGACCCAGCACCATGAAAGGGACATTAAGTCGCTGGGCTAGTTTCTCACTGTAATATGTGACCCAGCACCACGAAAGGGACATTAAGTCGCTGGGCTAGTTTCTCACTGTTATATGTGACCCAGCACCATGAAAGGGACATTAAGTCGCTGGGCCAGTTTCTCACTGTTATATGTGACCCAGCACCATGAAAGGGACATTAAGTCGCTGGGCTAGTTTCTCACTGTTATATGTGACCCAGCACCATGAAAGGGACATTAAGTCGCTGGGCTAGTTTCTCACTGTAATATGTGACCCAGCACCACGAAAGGGACATTAAGTCGCTGGGCTAGTTTATCACTGTTATATGTGACCCAGCACCATGAAAGGGACATTAAGTCACTGGGCTAGTTTCTCACTGTTATATGTGACACAGCACCATGAAAGGGACATTAAGTCGCTGGGCTAGTTTCTCACTGTTATATGTGACCCAGCACCATGAAAGGGACATTAAGTCGCTGGGCTAGTTTCTCCCTGTTATATGTGACCCAGCACCATGAAAGGGACATTAAGTCGCTGAGCTAGTTTCTCACTGTTATATGTGACCCAGCACCATGAAAGGGACATTAAGTCGCTGGGCTAGTTTCTGACTGTTATATGTGACCCAGCACCATGAAAGGGACATTAAGTCGCTGGGCTAGTTTCTCACTGTTATATGTGACCCAGCACCATGAAAGGGACATTAAGTCACTGGGCTAGTTTCTCACTGTTATATGTGACCCAGCACCATGAAAGGGACATTAAGTCGCTGGGCTAGTTTCTCACTGTTATATGTGACCCAGCACCATGAAAGGGACATTAAGTCGCTGAGCTAGTTTCTCCCTGTTATATGTGACCCAGCACCATGAAAGGGACATTAAGTCGCTGGGCTAGTTTCTCACTGTTATATGTGACCCAGCACCACGAAAGGGACATTAAGTCGCTGGGCTAGTTTCTCACTGTTATATGTGACCCAGCACCATGAAAGGGACATTAAGTCGCTGGGCTAGTTTCTCACTGTTATATGTGACACAGCACCATGAAAGGGACATTAAGTCGCTGGGCTAGTTTCTCACTGTTATATGTGACCCAGCACCATGAAAGGGACATTAAGTCGCTGGGCTAGTTTCTCCCTGTTATATGTGACCCAGCACCATGAAAGGGACATTAAGTCGCTGAGCTTAGTTTCTCACTGTTATATGTGACCCAGCACCATGAAAGGGACATTAAGTCGCTGGGCTAGTTTCTGACTGTTATATGTGACCCAGCACCATGAAAGGGACATTAAGTCGCTGGGCTAGTTTCTCACTGTTATATGTGACCCAGCACCATGAAAGGGACATTAAGTCACTGGGCTAGTTTCTCACTGTTATATGTGACCCAGCACCATGAAAGGGACATTAAGTCGCTGGGCTAGTTTCTCACTGTTATATGTGACCCAGCACCATGAAAGGGACATTAAGTCGCTGAGCTAGTTTCTCCCTGTTATATGTGACCCAGCACCATGAAAGGGACATTAAGTCGCTGGGCTAGTTTCTCCCTGTTATATGTGACCCAGCACCACGAAAGGGACATTAAGTCGCTGGGCTAGTTTCTCCCTGTTATATGTGACCCAGCACCATGAAAGGGACATTAAGTCACTGGGCTAGTTTCTCACTGTTATATGTAACCCAGCACCATGAAAGGGACATTAAGTCGCTGGGATAGTTTCTCACTGTTATATGTGACCCAGCACCATGAAAGGGACATTAAGTCGCTGAGCTAGTTTCTCCCTGTTATATGTGACCCAGCACCATGAAAGGGACATTAAGTCGCTGGGCTAGTTTCTCCCTGTTATATGTGACCCAGCACCACGAAAGGGACATCAAGTCGCTGGGCTAGTTTCTCACTGTTATATGTGACCCAGCACCACGAAAGGGACATTAAGTCGCTGAGCTAGTTTCTCACAACAGGCTTGCAAAGTCAAAAATCTCATTGTTTGGTCAATTTTGAGTTATGGGTATTGTTGTGTTCTCTAACATCTTATCGTTCATATTTATAAAGGACGATCTTTAATGTGTCCTCTAAATGGTCTTATAACTGTTTTAAAGCGAGTAGGTCAATGCATTGTCTTCATGTAGGCTAGACTTTAGATTGTGTTTTCTCAAAATGGCCGACGCTCACCCTACAAATTTTAAATGCTCATAACTCTGGACCTGAAAAAGATACAGGAATGGTTCTTGTGTCATTGCAAAAAAAGAACTGCCTGACGTTTTCAAATGTATAAATTTCTCAGAATAGTCAGTTTGACACTTAATGTCCCTTTCGTGGTGCTGGGTCACATATATGTCCACTTGTTCCCGCCTTTACACACAGCCACATGCACACACATAGAAAGACTGCACTCTTATGGCAACAGATTTAACTTTTGTAGCTGGTCCCCAGATGTGCAGTGCCTGGTAGGGACCTAAGGCCCTAAAGACAACAACAACAACAACAACAACAACAACAACAACAACAACAACAACAACAGAGAAAGATGCACAGACAGCGCTCGCACAACACGCGAATTCCCCACGTTCTGACTGTTTTTAATGTTCCCCAGAGAGCTATTTGTTTCAAGTTGTTTCCTTTCATATTAACTTTCACCGCCAGCCATATTTCAGCCAAAAATGTCCATTAAATGTACCTGGGTAGAGAACAAAATCCACCTGCAGTATTGGGGATTCTTCTGTGACATATATAAACTAAGGTCTATCCTTACTTCCCAAAATTAAGACAAAAGGGTCTTTGTATAATAGACCCCAATTTGATGCCTTTTAGTAACATAGAAGTTAAATCATTGTGGTGCCAAAATGCGACTTTGGCGGTGAAAGGGCTATATGAAAGTATTCTTTTCAATGATTGCTGTTAGGGATAGGAAAAGATTTTACAAGTGGCATACTACAACACAAGAAGGGATAAAAAAAACTCCTTTGCATTCGTTTATACCGATGGTGAGATCTAAAAATATAATTAATAGACATGGACTAAAAGCAGTTACCACCGAATGTTGTGAGAGAGGCAAGCACACGAAATATTTGAAAGTGTTATACAATATTTTTGTTTGTTTTTTGGGATATTATTTTCAAATTTGACATTTATTTGTACAACAACAAAAGAAAAACAAACAAAACAAAAACACGGTCAATTAACTAACCGCTTCAAGGTTTAACAGAAAGGCTACAATTACTTGTGACCCAGCACCACGAAAGGGACATTAAATCACTGGGCTAGTTTCTCACAACAGGCTTGCACATTTAAACAATATCATTTTCTGTCAATTTTTAGATATGGGTTATTTCGTGTTCTCTAGCATCTTATCTTTTATATTTATAAAGGATACTCTTTAATATGGCTTATAAATGGTCTTATAAGTGTTGTGAAATGATTAGGTCAATGCATTATCTTTAGTTAGGCTCTAAGACTTTAGACTGCGTTTTCTCAAAATGGCCAACATTCTTCCTACTAACTTTATATACACATAGCTCTGGAATGAAAACAACAACACCTCGATACAATCATGGTTCTGGTATCATTAGAAAGAGAATTGTCTGAAGTTTTCAAATGTGCAATTTTCTCATAATGGTCATTTTGACACTTAATTAATGTCCTTTTTGTGGTGCTCCGTCACATTTTAGCTATTATTAGCTAGGTCCAAGAAGCCGACGTTACTGTTGGATTTTTGCAAAATGGCCCAAATTTTGCTCATTTTCAATAAAAGATTTATAGTGCTTTGTCTCCATTTACCTAAATTAAATTTGACCAAAATAAAGATCAATCTTTCGCCTTTTTCTGAATGTGATTGTTTACTTTGGTGTGTAAAATGTATTTTTTCGAGTGAAAGAGAAAGCGAGTGAACAGAACGTAACATTTGCTGTTTTGCGATGTTTTTTTGGTCGTGGTTGCAAGACGTATTTCACCGTATAGTTTCAACTGCAAATGGCTTTACACAATGGATGATCTAGATCTAGACGCATACGTCAAACGAAAGAAGAAGCTCCGGACTTCTCTTCGGTCAAACTTGTAAGCGGAAATGTAACCGTTAAGGCCGTTAAAATTCCTTTAGAAAACAATACGTTGCATTCTTCAGCAAGTTTGAACACTTTCCGTTTCTCTAAAAAGCTTGAAAGTGAAGGAACAAGAAAGCTGAATCTATCCGCTGTTCAACGATATGATTGTCGTTTAGATCTAAACTATTTGTGTAAAGCCATTTTGATCTGAAGATTCAAGGCCTAGACTGGTAGCAGCAACACGCCGAGATCTGACTTGATTCGATCAAAGCTGTTTCTGATCCCGTGAAAGCATTAGAAATTGGCAAATTGTAAAAACAAAATTGTGCTTCGAAACTTACAATGTATGTAGGCTCATTTACATGCGCTATGAGAACTGACCCAGCATTTATAAAGGTTTTATTGTACAAGAATTCAATGGTATTGGGTCGAAGATCGTCTTGAGGCGATTCGCGTGAGTCTTAGTTTTGAGTGCTCAAGTTAATAAAAACATTTAGGACGAATTTCGCAGCCCAAAATATATATTTACCAACATTTATATAGACGAAGTATCCAAGAACACTGCCAGTTGACTGAGCTTTTCCAAATAAACAGTAGTAAAGTGCAAATCAAGAGGTTCTGTAGGTGCATTTCGCGAGTCTCATGCCTAAAAGCAGAAGCGGGGGCAGATAACTCTTAACTCAATTTCCTACTTCAACTTTCGCCCAAGGCCTAGATTTATTTGTTCAATCAATAATTTGTACTTTCTATCGTGATTTTAGGTATATAGAGCAGAAAAACAAGTTCTTGGTGCTTTCTGATTAAAAGAATCAAACCAAATATGATTTAGAGAAGAAAACAAATTTGATTTAATGAAAAATTAAGCGTGCATTGGTCTACTTTCGCTTTCACCTGTAGGCCAAGACGTAGCTCAAAGTAGCGGGTTTTTTCCCCTCCAAGGAAATTTTAGCTTGTAATTTTTTGTTTCTTTGGAGCCATTGGAAGCTAAGCTTTATGACCGGATTGCTCCCCCCCTCCCCCCCCCTTTCCCTTCTAAGTTCAGTTCAGTTCAGATTATTGCCAACGAAAAATATATTTCACTCAAATGTGCAGCAGCTTGAAAAGACAAAACTAAACAAATTCAATAGATGAACGCACGCGTGCACGCACACACACACACTCTCACAGAGAGAGATAGAGAGAGAGAGAGAGAGAGAGAGAGAGAGAGAGAGAGAGAGAGAGAGAGAGAGAGAGAGAGAGAGAGAGAGAGAGACAGAGACACACACACACACACACACATACCCCCCCCACACACACACACACACACACACACACACACACACACACACACACACACACACACACACACACACACACACACACACACACACACACCCCCATGAACACAAGAACAACAATAACAAAGAGCGAAGGTACACAGAATTGTGATGTAAACTTCACACACACACACCCTTCCACATATTCACATACACTATTGTGCACACACCACGCACACACACACGCATGACACACACACACACACACACACACACACACACCCACCCT
>CM065692.1:54201918-54211918 GCA_017654935.2 Phymorhynchus buccinoides
AATATGCGCATGGCGATATTATGCGCTCTGATTTATTTTTTTATTATTTTGTTCATCATACATCAACAGATTTTTGTTTTAAAGTTAAGACTTTCTTGAAAACAGTTGGACGAATGTCATGTTTGAAGAGGAGGTCGTAGATTTTAATTACGACGACGACGACGACGACGAAGAAGAAGAAGAAGAAGAAGAAGAAGAAGAAGAATCTGGAAACGCAAAGTACCCCCCCCCCCCCCCCCCCCCCCCCCCCGTAGGGATACCGGGGGGTCTTCTGCATAAATAGTTCCCCCACCTTCTGGATGTTCTGTGATTGTAGCTTCCTCTAATCTGTCACTCGCTTTGACTCTGCCTTTTCCCTTTGCTTGCTTTCATCTACTATCTTTCGGCCTTAAGTTACCGGTCCATTATCCTGCCTTTTTTCACGGAACACTTTCAAAAACATTTCCTCCAGCCGAAGTCGAACTTGGCTGGGCCTAACTATTTCTTAGTGCTAAAAACTATGTTCTTAGTTAGGCGCATAACGGCAGCATGACGCATCTGCGCTCCTAATTGACAGGAAACTGTCTGAGCGATCAAAGAAGAAGAATCTGTTTCCTATAAACAATATAATGAATCATATCTTTTAGATTTCTGTGTATCACGTATATTATGTATAATAGTCAAAAGAGTCGCCTGCTAATTGGCTACATGGGCGTGTCCTCAGGTTCCTGGGGCTTTACTGGACGGAGGTGGGGACCAGGCCCAGCTGTTCCCCTTCGACGTGTACCTGGCACACAGCTCCAAGGACGTGGACTGGGTGGTGGATCAACTGCTGCCCATCCTGGAGGGCGAGGAGCATCGCCTCAAGGTCTTCCTGGAGGAGAGAGACAGCGTGCCAGGGACTGTGCTGGTCGACAATATCACTAGGTGAACAACGCATGGATGTAGGCCTACATTGTAATGCTTGGGTTCTTCGCTTCTTGGTTTCAACGAAGAATTTACTATTTTTTGTTGTTGGTCATCTCTGTGGTAATTTTGAAATAACATGTCTTCAAGGAGGAGAGAGACAGCGTACCAGGGACTGTGCAGGTCGACAATATCACTAGGTGAACAATGCATGCATGTACGTTGTAATGCTTGGATTCTTCGCTTCTTGGTTTCAATGAAGGATTTACTTGTTTTGTTGGTCATTATTATACTGTGGCAATTTTGAAATAACATGTCTTCAAGGAGGAAGGAGAGAGACGGCGTGCTGATCGGCAACATGATCGTTCATCGATAGGTGAGATACGCATACTATTTCATAATGATATTAAATGATGGTTTGGAGTCAAAACGGACTATCATTAGAGAGTCCATTGACATATTATTGAACTTAGTACGGAAACTACTAACTTTGCATAAAAAAAGACTGCAGAAATATGAAAAGCAAAACCCCCTTTATATATTTCTGTAGTCATTGTTTGATACAAGTTATTCGTGTTTGTACTAGGTTCAATAATACGTCAATGGACTGTCTAAAGATAGTCCAATTTGACTCCAAGTCATCGTAATAATAAATCACCATAGTCTACGTCCCTCTATCCCTTGTGCTTACGAAGGCTACGCGTGCCGCTGTTACAGTCCTGAAACATTGCATTTATTGTGTCAGACCCCAATGCAAAATCAAAAAGTATATGTCAATGATGGGACGTTTCATAGGCCGCGAGGCCTAGGCTAATGAAAGCCTGTCCCTAATACCTAACCTAACTTAACCTATTTAATTCACACAGGTACATGGACGAGAGTGCACGCATCATGCTGCTGATCAGCGATCATTACAACAGGGAAGGGTGGCGACAGTGCGAGTTCGAGCACATCCTCTTCGCCGCCTTCGAGCAGGGGAAAGACGTCATCGTGCTGTTGCTAGGCGACGTGGAGGCCGGAAGCATGACGAAGGACATGCGCAGAATGCTGATGCGGGGAACCTTCCTCCAGTGGGGGGAGAGCGAGGAGGCGCAGAGAGTCTTTCGGAACGGACTGGAAGTGGCGCTCAAGACTCAAGACAACAGCTTCAGTACCTTGTGTTAAATGTATTATAAAACAAATGCATGAAAGAGGTAGCAAGCCCAGCGAAAGTGGGCATACTTGAAATTGAACTGCGCCTATTTGAAGCTGAACTGCGCCTATTTCAAATTGTCAGATACATCATCCGATGCTAAGACGATTTTTTTTTTTTTTTTTTTTTTTTTTTTTTAAGATGTCATAAACACCATATGATTTACACAAAATAGGCTTTGCGCAGTTGCGCTTGCATCATAGGCTTTGAGCAAATTGATTGAAATGGACAATGTTGGATGCTTATTGCCAACGCAGTTTTGTATAATACACATTATGCATCTCTATCTGTCTGTGCCTTTCGATCTTGGTCTCTCTCTCTCTCTCTCTCTCTCTCTCTCTCTCTCTCTCTCTCTCTCTCTCTCTCTCTCTCTCTCTCTCTCTCTCTCTCTCTCTCTCTCTCTCTCTCTCTCTCTCTCTCTCTCTCTCTCTCTCTCTCTCTCTCTCTCTCTCTCTCTCTCTCTCTCTCTCTCTCTCTCTCTCTCTCTCTCTCTCTCTCTCTCTCTCTCTCTCTCTCTCTCTCTCTGTCTCACATGTAACGCAAACATGTTAATATTGTTAATATTATGTTAAAAGGCTAATGTGTTCGTGTGGTTTACTTCCATTGTCTTCCTATAACAAAAACACCATTTAATTCATGAAAATGCGAATGATTATGTCGTTTTTGTTTCAGTTCAAATGTCATGAATGAGGCTATCGTAATGACTTGTTTTGCCCTAATCAATTTTGCTCCATTTCTTTTTGTAGCAGCCAATGCGATGTAACTATATCGCGTTCAAATGCTTTGAATGCTGCTATTACTCGTATTTATGACTCAGCACCACGAAAGGGACATAAAGTCGCTGGGCTAGTTTCTCACAACAGGCTTGAAAAGTCAAAAATAATTTGATTTTGTCATTTTTGAGTTATGGGTATTTTTGTGTTCTCTAACATGCTATCTTTCATATTTTATAAAGGATAATCATTGCTATGGTATATAAATGGTCTTAGATATGTTTTAAAACGAGTAGGTCAATGCATTTTCTTCAGCTAGGCTTGACTTTAGACTGTGTTTTCTCAAAATGGTCAGCGCTCACCCTACTAAATTTAAATGCTCATAACTCTGGAACGAAACAAAATATAAGAATGTTGTTTTGTGTAATTATAGAGAGAGTTGTCTGACGTCTTCATATATTTAAGTTGATTAGAATGGTGAGTTTCACACTTAATGTCCCCTTCGTGGTGCTGGGTCACAGTTACTTCCATTTATATGAGTGTCTGTATGCATGGTGTGTCTGTGCGCGTGCGCGCGCGCGCGCGCGTGTGTGTGTGTGTGTGTGTGTGTGTGTGTGTGTGTGTGTGTGTGTGTGTGTGTGTGTGTGTGTGTGTGTGTGTGTGTGTGTGTGTGTGTGTGTGTGTGTGTGTGTGCGTGCGTGCGTGTGCGTGCGTGCGCGTGTGCGTGCGTGTGCGTGCGTGTGTGTGTGTGTGTGTGTTGTGTGTGTGTTGTTTATGTGTGTATGCTGTTGTGAACTGATATATACTGTGATTTCAAGCTTGCGAATTGTGTGACAATGCATACGTGTATTAAGCCTGTATAAGTAGTAGTAGCAGTAGCAGTAGTAGTAGCAGCAGCAGCAGCAGCAGCAGCAGTAGTAGTAGTAGTAGTAGTAGTAGTAGTAGTAGTAGTAGTAGTAGTAGTAGTAGTAGTAGTAGTAGTAGTAGTAGTAGTAGTAGTAGTAGTAGTAGTAGTAGTAGTAATAGTAGCAGTCACAGCAGTTTTTGTTGCTGATTGTTATGTGCATTTTTACCGGCCAAACGAAGTCTGACCGGTATTGTTTTGTCTGATCGTGTTATTGGATTTTTGTTTCATGTTTTTATTCCATTTCAATTCGGTGTAAAGCACCCTGTAGTCTACATAATAGGATGGGCGCTGTATACATTTTCCTCATTATTATTATTATTATTATTATTATTATTATTATTATTATTATTATTATTGCGCTTCTATGTTATTGTGATAATACATATACCTTGTCTGCTTTATATTAGTCATGGCGGGTGTCCAGAGTGTCCACATGATTGTGTAATAAACAGGCCTAGTCTAAGCGCATGGGATGTATGCAATGTATCTCTGACTCTCTCACTGATGTATGCAATGTATCTCTGACTCTCTCACTGATGTATGCAATGTATCTCTGACTCTCTCACTGCCTCTCAATATATCTCTCTCCCTCTGTAACTCTGTCTCTCTTTCTATCTATAATTGTCTCTCTGTGTCTCTCTCTGTCTTTCTCTCTCTCATCTCTCTCTCTCTTCTCTCTCTCTCTGTGTACATATATCGCCCCTACCCCACTGTTCCGTTTGACATGGGCAGATGGCCCAGTTCATTAATTCGTTGTTCATTTTTCTGTCTCTGTCTGTCTGTCTGAAGGTCTCTCTCTCTCTCTCTCTCTCTCTCTCTCTCTCTCTCTCTCTCTCTCTCTCTCTCTCTCTCTCTCTCTCTCTCTCTCTCTCTCTCTCTCTCTCTCTCTCTCTCTCTCTCTCTCTCTCTCTCTCTCTCTCTCCTCTCTCTGTTTCTCTCTGTTTGTCTATCTATCACTCTGCCCCTGTATGCATGTGTGTGTGTGTGTGTGCGTGTGCGTGTGCGTGTGCGTGCGTGTGCGTGTGCGTGCGTTCATGCGCGCGCGCGTGTGTGTCTTTCTGTGTACATGTGTGTGATTGTGTGCGTGTATGTGTGCGTGTGCGTGCGCACGCGCGCGCGCGCGTGTGTGTATACATGTGTGTGTGTATGTATGTGTGTGCGCAGTGTGTGTGTGTAAGCGTGTATGTGTGTGTGTGTGCGTGCGCGCGCGTGTGTGCGCGCGTGTGTGTGGGTGTGTGTGCGCGCGCGCGCTCGCGCGTGTGTATATGTGTAAGCGTCTCTCTCTCTATATATATATGCGTGTGTGTGTGTGTGTGCGTGTGCGTGTGCGTGTGCGTGCGTGCGTGCGTGCGTGCGTGCGTGCGTGCGTGCGCGCGCGCGATTGGGTTATTTTCGTATGTGTTTGTTTTATAGCAAATAACGATATTGCTATGTCGATCGTGATTGAATCAAATGAGTCATATAATTTCCTTTATATTAAAATGTCCTTGTTTCACATTCGAGACCATATAAACATTGCACGCACAATAATACGTTTCTTTGTGATAAAACTGTGATTGTGTGAATCGCACTTGATGATTAAGATCCACATGACTTCCCTTCTGTCAAAAAAGCATCCATTGTGCTTTGATGTTGAGATTCAGTCAAGGTTTGCACGCATACGAGGCAATTTGATTGCAAAACTAGTTTCACTTTTTAGGTTAGTACAACATAGTTTAACCTTGACACTAAACATTTTTCATTGTATTATCCGTCCATTTATAAGAAAATATCACAATCATAAAGGCGAACGTGGCACATTCTTTTTTGAGAATTATGCTTTGTTTGTCTCACTTTGGTTCTGACCCACGTAATCAACTTTGGTGGAGGGGGGTTAATTAGAAGAGTATTCACCCTTTGTTCAATTTCGTGATCACAATGATATTTTGCCTTTAAGGTCATCTGCCTCAATAAAGTTATCACAGCACAATTCTAGCTATGGTATATAGGGTAATAAACGGCCATATTAGAAAAGTGCACCTTCTAGTGACCAACAATTTTCCCCATCCGATATTTACTCAATATAACAAAAAAGAACGGCTTAAAAAACAACTATGTTTCATACATTTTACTTTGTTTACGAAGTCTCTCTCTCTCTCTCTCTCTCTCTCTCTCTCTCTCTCTCTCTCTCTCTCTCTCTCTCTCTCTCTCTCTCTCTCTCTCTCTCTCTCTCTCTCTCTCTCTCTCTCTCTCTCTCTCTCTCTCTCTCTCTCTCTCTCTCTCTCTCTCTCTCATCAGGTACATAACATTAGCAAAACATGACTTATTGTATTTGTTTTACCCAACAGTTTTTTTTGTTTTGTTTTTTTTTTTAATTTTTATTATTTTATTTTACAAATAGCATTAAGTCATTGCTCCGATGGACTAACATAAATAAATATTGAACGTATGCACTGTTATTTATCATGATGCCTACATGTGTTTACTTTTTAACTCATGAATATTTTGCGCATCTAACTTTACCTTGTTTTGATCTGTCATGTATAAAGGTATGCATGTTAAAATTGGCTATGTTAAACACAATTAAGTTTGGTTTAATAATGTGTATGTGTTTTATTCTATTTTTTGCATTTTACAGACAAGTGTGTAATGTTGGCTTAGGCTTGATTTTCTCATGTTATATATACAAATATTAGTGTCGTTTTTTGTATTTGTTAACAATTAAGATGATATGTAGGATTTATTTTGTTGTTGACATGTGCACATGCTTACTTTTAAATTTGTTTTGCTAGTTGAGTGTATATTTGAAACTTGAGTGTATAAGGTAGGATTAGGTTTGATTTTGTCGAGTGTGTATGCTAATTTACAAATTTGTGCATGCTAAAAATAAATAAATAAATACTTATATAAAGTAAGATTAAGATTGATGATGTTATGGATATGTATTTACTATGATTTTATAACGTGTGTGTGTGTGCTTACTTTTAAGCTTATTTTTTAGTTGAATATGCGAAGTAGGCCTACAAGTAACTAGGCTCGACTTTGTCATGTATCGGTGTTTATCGGCTGTGTTTATAATGTTATGATTGTTAAAGATGAGTGTGTTAGATATGCTTCTCTCTCTCTCACTCAGTCTATCTATCTCTGTCTGTCTGTCTGTCTGTCTGTCTGTCTGTCTGTCTGTCTGTCTGTCTGTCTGTCTGTCTGTCTGTCTCTCTCTCTCTCTCTCTCTCTCTCTCTCTCTCTCTCTCTCTCTCTCTCTCTCTCTCTCTCTCTCTCTCTCTCTCTCTTAGTGTGTGTGCGCATGCATGCGCGCGCGTGTATGTGTGTGTGTGCGCGCGCGCGCGTGTGTGTGTGCTTAGTGTCATAAAATAATTATTTAGTATACACTTTTTTTTTTTCTTTAGGCTTATATTGTTTTATTTTGTTTATTGTGATTTAGCCAGAATGTTTATATTTATGTAACGAAAAGTGTCTCTTTGATATGATTGTATTGGGGATCATGTATGATGAGAGAGAGAGAGAGGAGAGAGAGAGAGAGAGGGGGAGAGAGAGGGGGAGAGAGAGGGGAGAGGGGGAGAGAGAGGGGGAGAGGGGGAGGGAGAGAGGGAGAGGAAGAGAGGGGAGGGAGAGAGAGAGAGAGGGAGGGGGTAGGGGGAGAGAGAGAGAGAGAGAGAGGAGAGGGAGAGAGGGAGAGAGAGAGAGAGAGAGAGAGAGAGAGAGAGAGAGAGAGAGAGAGAGAGAGAGAGAGAGAGAGAGAGAGAGAGAGAGAGAGAGAGAGAGAGAGAGAGAGAGAGAGTATTAATTGGTGCATTCCTTCCGGTTACTTGTTTACATTTTTATTAGTTTTTGTGAGTGTGGTGTGTAATGAGAGAGTGACAGTGCTTGTTGAACGAGGGTGGATGTCTTTGTGAGTGAAAATCATGTTATTTCGATACTTTATTTCTTTGTATTCGAATGTTGGTGGTATGACTTTCTTGCTGATTTTAATTAATGTTTCTCATCTTTCATTGTTGCTTTTGTAACGTGCAACGAGCATACTACTATATGGAGTTTAGCGCTATATGAATTATTATTATTTTGATTATTATTATTATTATAGGATTGGGTTTCATCTTGTTATGCATAAGTGTTTACTCCAAAATGCGTGCATGTTAAAGATGAGTATGTAGAATAGGATTTGGTTTTATTCTGTCATGTGTATGTGCTTACATTTAAGCTTGATGTATTTTTAAGATTAGTATGTAAAATGGGCTTAGGCTTGATTTTATTATGTGTATCGGCTTTAAATTTAAAATGTGTACATGTTACGAGTATGTAAAATAAGGATTAGTTTTAATTTTGTAATGAGTTAAGTTTGACTTATGTGCGTGTTAAAGATGAGGACTAGAAAGTAGGTTCAGGCTTGATTTCGTTATGAGCAGTATTTACTTTTTAATATGTGTATTCGCTTGCAAATAATATGACTAGGTTTGCTTTTGTTACGAGTGTGTGTTTACTTTTTAATATGTTCATGCTAAAAATGAATAATGGAATGTAGGAATAGGTTTCATGTTGCCATGGGTACATGTATTTACATTTTAAATTGTGCATGCTAAGATGAGTAGGTAAAGTAATACTATGTTTGACTTGTTATATGCATGGGTTTCTTCAAATAAGTACATTTTAATGATGAAGTATGATTGATGTATTTTAGTTTTTTTTATGTTTGTGCACTTCTCTATTTTGAATGTTTAAAGGTGAGTGTGAAAAGTAGGATTGGGTTTTATTTTCCCGTGTGTATGCGCTTACTTCACACATTTTGAATGTTAATAATTAGCATAGTTAATAATAATAGGTTTGATTTTGTTATTGATGTGTTACAATATAGGGATGTTTTTTGCATGCTTTATATTACTTTGTATGTGTTTATTTTCGTTTTCCATTTTCTACTTTTATATATGTATTTTGTCCAGAGGGCTGGATGTAAAAAAGCATGTTATTGCTTACTCTATTGCCCTCTATAAATAAAATTCAATCAATCAATCAATCAATCAATCAATCAATCTCTCTCTCTCTCTCTCTCTCTCTCTCTCTCTCTCTCTCTCTCTCTCTCTCTCTCTCTCTCTCTCTCTCTCTCTCTCTCTCTCTCTCTCTCTCTCTGTGGGTCCTGGGAGTAATAATAGATGCTAATTGTCACCTATTAAAACTCAATTCTATGCACAAAAGGGGAGCTAAAATAATCCTTCCTGATCCTGAACTCAGTACAGCAGAAAAACAAGCCCAGTTAAACCTACTTCCACTGCAATCACAGCTTAGCTATAATAAAGCCATTCTCATGTACAAAGTGCACTATGGCTTAGCTCCACAATACCTGAAAAATCTACTTACACAAGCCTCACATCGCTATGGTTCAAGTAACTATATTCTACCACACACGATAATAGATAAATTCAAGTCAAGTTTTACTTTCTCGGGTTCCTCCATATGGAATTCCCTTCAGTCCGACATTAGATTATGCTCCTCTATCTCAACCTTCAAAACGAGTCTCCGAGAGACACTTACATTCGACCCTCCATGATTTTGTTTTCTTATTATTTTTCTCTTTTTGTTTTTCTTCATATATCCCGATACGCTATTTTGCTAATTACGATGTCATGTATTTCACATCACTCTGTTTGTTTACTATTCTCCAACAATGTGCTAAAATCAATGTTTAAATTGTCCGCACTTTATTGCTAATTGCTACCGGTTTCATTCCATAGGCTGCATTAGTTTACCCTGTTCTCAAATGTATAGTTCTTTTATACGTGCTTCAACATATATCTGTGTGTATGTGCATGTATTCTTGCGTGTGCCGCGCGCACGTGCAGGTGTGCGCGTGTATGGTTACACGCATGTATGCCCGCACAAGTATTAACAACTATACATACGCGTATGTAATTCTATGAATTCGTATTTCAACCTGTCTTTATCACAATACCTGCTTTGCTACCTTTATGTTTAATTATGTATGTGTAATTCTATGCCTTGCCATGTTTGTATTCTATGTTCGTATATGTACAAAGGTGCTACCTTTCTGTTCACATTTGTATGTGTAATATCATGCCTTGCCATGTTTGTATTCTATGTTCGTATATGTACCAAGGACAGATTGGAAGACTAGGCGTTGCCTAAAATCTTTATCCTTGAAAAATAAAGTTAAAGTTTTCACGTTTTCAAGTTTTCAAGTTCTCTCTCTCTCTCTCTCTCTCTCTCTCTCTCTCTCTCTCTCTCTCTCTCTCTCTCTCTCTCTCTCTCTCTCTCTCTCTCTCTCTCTCTCTCTCTCTCTCTCTCTCTCTCTCT
>CM065692.1:54216918-54230286 GCA_017654935.2 Phymorhynchus buccinoides
ATCATATACACGAACATGTTAAAGAATGAAGATCATCAAACACCTTGGTTTAATTTTGTCAAACAAATTTTTAACCTAATTGGATTGGAGCATGTTTGGAACAACCAGCATACTTTTAATATTAATAAGTGATGTCATGTTGTCCAAAATAAATTAACAGCTGAATACATATTATTTTGGAAGAAAAGAAAATCAGAAACAGAATCAAAGCTTAAATTGTACAACAGTATTACTACAGAATATACAATGGAACCATATTTAGCAAACTCTTTCATAAGATTTAACCAAAAACAATGATGTAAATCATTTCTTGTCACGACCTTAAAATAGAAAAAGGTAGATATACTAAAACTCCAAGGGAAAGAAGATTATGTTTGGAATGTAATGAAATCGCAGATGAAATTCATTTCTTAGATAATTGCATCAAATATGACGATATAAGAAAGCAGTTTTTAAAACATGTTGAAGACAAATACAAAATACAAAACGCGCTACCAACCAATTTAATATCAAATGACAATGTTATCAGCGAGGTTGCGAAATATGTATATGAGTGTCAGCAGTTACTAAAGTAGAACGGGGGAAAAGTACAAACAAGAACAGAATGTTTGATGAAAAAGTTCATATTACAAATGCTTTGTTTCTTACATTTAGTGTTTCGTTGTTTGTTTTATTTTATTTTATTTTATTTTCGTGTCATATAAAACCTGTTACGGTTTTCAAAGACAATAAATATCTGAATCTGAATCTGAATCTGAATCTATACACACACACGCACACAAAGAGGGTTCAACACACACACACACACACACACACACACACACACACACACACACACACACACACACACACACACACACACACACACACACACACACACACACACACACACACACACACACACACACACACACACACACACACACTCCAGACACACAGGCAAGAACAACCCTATGGATGTACGCACACACATAAACACGCACTCGCACACACGCAGGCGAAACGCAACCTCGCACAGACTAAACACAATAATGGTTTGTATCAGCTTGACGATAACATACAGATTGAAAACATATTACAACTCAACTAAACAACTTAGTATCAACATGAGCAATAGGGAATTTCAGTCACACATCATGTGTTGACAACAGTAAGAAGAGAAACAAAAGAAAAAGAAAAAAGTAGGAGGGAAAAAAGGAAAAAAAAAGAAAGACAAAGAAGGACAAAAGAAAAGACGGTTAAAAGTGAAGACGGGAGTGGTGGTGGGTTGCATGATGAGTGAGCAAGATAGCGGAGAGCGGATGAATGATTGGGTGTGGTGTGAGAGTTACATATTTGTCTTAATGTATATTCATGTTTCATATTTTTATTTAATATTTTTATGTTGATATATCTCATCTTATTTTACACAGTGGAAGACAAGTTTGCATGTGCGATGTACAATGCCAATGGACGATAAATAAACGTATAACGTATGACTTATAAGAAGGGAAACAGGAAGAACAAATTAAAGCAAAATAACCGAAAATAAAGCAAAGCAAATTTCCACAGCGGCTGTACGGAAGTTAAACTTCAAAACAAAAGCACCAATTATCCAAAACAACTAAAGCAACAAAGGTGTGCTTGGAGTAGTGGGGGTTGGGTTGGTGGGAGACAGGGAAGTCATGTATTGTCTCATATTAGTATTTCGGCTTGTCAGTTAACCCTTTCACCGCCAACCATATTTCAGCCAAATAATTCAATTAAATTTACCTGGGTAGAGAACAAAATCCATCTGCAGTATTGGGGATTCTTCTGTGACATATATAAAATAAGGTCTGTCCTTACTTCCCAAAACTAAGACAATAGGGTCTTTGGATAATAGACCCCAGCTTGATGCCTTTTAGTGACATAGGTGTTAAATCATTGTGGTGCTAAAATGCGACTTTCACGGTGAAAGGGTTAACCCAAACATATTCGTAGGTTTCTCAGGCAATCTATTTATAATAGCAAACAGTTTGTTGTTATGTTGTCCTTGTATTGATCATGAACATAATATTTAAAGTATCATTGCACCATAAAGTGATTAATTAAGACTGAAGCAACCGGTGCCAGGACCGGATCTAGAGGGGGCGGGGGTTTCCTGGTTTCCGGACACCCCCCTTCCCCTCAGCCCTAAGCATGTACCTTATGCAAGGGTGAAAAGTAAGGAAATGGCTCGATTTCTGTCTTACTAATTGCATCATTTTCAGGGGGCTTAACCCCCTGGGCCCCCCAAAGCGAAATTGCCCCTTAACCCGGAACCTATGCAGTTCCATGGACCCCCGACGGAAACCCCCCTACGAATCACTTAGTCCGGCCCTGAGTGCTAACCACAAGTTTGGGTTCTTGTTTGGTCTTAAAGACACACGGACGCACCACGATTGACTCCCTTGGGGTTTTTTCTAGGTAGCTGTGACCCACATACAAATGTCCCCAACTTCAAATTGAGGCTGCTCTTTAAAATGGTGTTTCGGTTTGAATTTGGGGGCATTTGTATGGGTGTCAAACCTGGTGAAAACAAGATTTCTTACCAGCTATAAGAGGGAAAACACGCGAGACCCGTGATTTTGACACGTGATCTGGTGGGTCTTTAATTAACACCTTACCTGCCCGCTCCCATGTCTACTAAGCGGGATGTGTGATGGCTTAGCTTTTTGTCGTCATAGTTCTGGAAAGCTAGATGTTGTCGTAGACCAGTCAGGAAATATAATAATATAGATATCTCTCTTGAGCCTTTTCTCAGATTGTGTCTAGCAGGTCGCTCTTCAACTTTAATTTTAATTGAACTAAATTAGTAAAAACATCAAAACGCTACACTCACACAAGCACATGAAGATGAAATAAATAATAAACGCGGCGAATAAAAAAAACAAATTTTCGTGTTTAAAAAGACTTTGACGAGGTGAATGAAGACAACACACTAAACTTAACAATGACCGTAGTGAATGGATTTTAATTCTAATTTTAAATAAAAGATGATGTTTTTCTTTTCTCCCTGGCATAGTAAGGGTTAATAATAACTAACACAAGGTACTGCAGCTGTTGTCTTGAGTCTTGAGCGCCACTTTCAGTCCGTTCCGAAAGACTCTCTGCGCCTCCTCGCTCTCCCCCCACTGGAGGAAGGTTCCCCGCATCAGCATTCTGCGCATGTCCTTCGTCATGCTTCCGGCCTCCACGTCGCCCAGCAACAGCACGATGACGTCTTTCAGCTGCTCGAAGGCGGCGAAGAGGATGTGCTCGAACTCGCACTGTCGCCACCCTTCCCTGTTGTAATGGTCGCTGATCAGCAGCATGATGCGTGCGCTGTCGTCCATGTACCTGTATGAATTAAATAGGTTAAGTTAGGTTAGTTATTAGGGACAGGCTTTCATCAGCCTAGGCCTCGCGGCCCATAAAACGTCCCATCATTGACATATACATTTTGATTTTGCATTGGGTTCTGACACAACAAATACAAATACAAGCAATCAAATCACCTTTAGTAATTACTAATCAAATTCCAGAAAGAGATCTCTAATGTTTGGTAATTCGTCCCGAAGATTCTTGAAACAATTAGTAGTTGGTGCATATTTGATGTTAGTGGGGAGGTCATTCCAGTATGAAGCAACTCTGTTAGAAAAAACAACATTTCCTACTGTCGTCCATGTACCTTTTTTGTAATAAACATAGTTATACAATGATTACCAGCCGCCTACAAAGTGAGCGAAGCATGGTAATGTGTTCAGTATAGTCTGTTCCTGACTGACTGACTATCTGATGTTAACACGATAACGCTTGAACGGTGGGACGGTGAGACCTAGGGCGCTCAAATGTCGCATGCCGATAGGTACTAAGGGTATCTAGGCCAAGTTTGAAAATGAAGGTCATACCTCAAAGGTCAAGGTCACCGGAGCCGAAAACGCTGCCGAACAGCTGGCACGATAACGGAGGGACCTAGGACGCTCCAATTGCGCATGCGGATAGGTACTGAAGATACCTAGGCAAAGTTCAAAAATGAAGGTGATAGGTCAAAGGTGAAGGTCACTAGCGCCGGAAAAGCTTCCGCGCGGTTGGTGATCTAGCGTCTTAACGCTCTAGTTCGCATAAGATGTTGTGGCTTAATCGGATGCTATTATAGTATCGACAAACGTAAAATTGGGCTTACGTGTGGTTTAAAAGGGCAGATTTGATGCTCTAATATTATGCTAATATGTTAGCAGCACCTACATGTCCACTGTCTTGCTTTATGAAATGATACAAACGAAACTGAAACTACATACATTATGTTGCATAATGATGTAATCCAGCTTGACAGTTTACAATCCGAGCTAATTATTAATGTAGCGGTCTCAAGGCGGGTGGGTGCCCGTCTTCCGTCAGCAAGCCGCCGTACTGTGGTAGAAGTCTGCCTAGGCAGGTGTCCAAAGCTGCCCAAGTTGAGAAGGCCCAAGCAACAGCAGAAGATGGCGCTGTAGAGGCTCTCTCTCTCTCTCTCTCTCTCTCTCTCTCTCTCTCTCTCTCTCTCTCTCTCTCTCTCTCTCTCTCTCTCTCTCTCTCTCTCTCTCTCTCTCTCTCTCTCTCTCTCTCTGTGTGAGCTGATTAGTTTCCAGCTGGCCTGCCAAAGTCGATGATGATGTGTTGGAACATCCAGAAGGTGGAGGGACTATTTATACAAAAGACCACCCCGGTATCCCCACGAAGGGGGGAAATTACCCATTATAAAGACAAAGAACAGATTAGACAAAAATACGACTACTACGGCATGCCGAGTATCTCATAATAATAATAATAATTTAATTCATTTTAAAAAGTGACGCCTGTCCCTCGCGAGGCTCCAGGCGCCATTACAAAGATAACAAGGGCGTCGCCGAGCGGCAGACATGTCCGTCACCAGCAATGCCACGCACATGCGACACCCTGTAGAGTGTCGCATCCTGACACAACATTGCAAGGGATTCTGTCTTCTAGTTCACGAGATACAGCTTGAAGAAGAAATATATAGCGCAAAGAAGGAAATTTCGGATTTCAAGGTCAAACTTCAAGGCCAAGGTCAGCATGGTGATAATTTATGCTGGGATGTTTTCTACTCTAGGTTATACAGTACCACATACAATCTGAAGCGCTTCTGTCAAGCACAAATGTGGAAAATAAAGCTTAAAACCCAGTTGGTAGACCCCTACCACATTCAAGGCCTACCGATCTCCCGGACCATGACGTTGACCTTGATCGGTATGCCACCAACAGAACGGGCATAAGCCAAAGTACCTACATGCCAAATTGGAAGACTCTAACACCAACGGTGTGGGAATTATGACCCCTTACATATTTTCGGTTTTCAAGGTCGTACGCCAAGGTCAAGGTCACGACGGCGAAACATTTTGCGCGGATGCCTTCCTCTCATGGTGATACACCAGCAGACACAATTGGACCCGATTCGGTCAAGCGGTTCGGGAGATATCCTTGGGAAAGACAGAAAAACAAACAAACAAACAAAAAAAAAAAAAATACAAACCAGCCCATGCAAAGTCCGATCACCTATGGTGACGGACAAATACAAGCCAGACCACCACAAAGTCCGATCACCTATGGTGACAGACAAAAACAAAAATACAAACCAGACGACTGCAAAGTCCGACCACCTACAGTGACGGACAATTATGCTACGGGGTGTCGCAAGTGCATGGCATTGCTGGTGACGGACATGTCTGCCACCCGGCGACGCCCTTGTTTGTTTGTTTGTTTGCTGTTCTTTTCTGTCTGTCCCAAGGATGTTAATAAAAAGAGTTGGGTTTTTTACGTACAAAGATTAATACAAGAGAGAGAGAGAGAGAGAGAGAGAGAGAGAGAGAGAGAGAGAGAGAGAGAGAGAGAGAGAGAGAGAGAGAGAGAGAGAGAGAGAGAGAGAGAGAGAGAGAGAGAGAGAGAGACTTTGAAGAGAATCGGGAGAGCGGTATAGTTGGGGGGGTAAAACGGGCAACATTCCCCTTCCGCATGCCGTAACTCGACGTCTGGCCGAGTGGTCTTACGGTTGCTTTGATCTTCTGTCGCTGCTTTCCTCTGGGTGGCGCTCTCAGTGTATGTTTGTCTGTCTGTGTCTCTCTCTCTCGCTTTCTGTCTCTGTCCCCCCCCCCCCCTCTCTCTCTCTGTCTTTGTCTGTAGGGCCTATGTCTAGCTGTCTGTCTGTCTCTGTCTCTCTCTGTCTCTGTCTCTCTCTGTCTCTCTCTGTCTCTCTCTCTCTCTCTCTCTCTCTCTCTCTCTCTCTCTCTCTCTCTCTCTCTCTCTCTCTCTCTCTGTCTCTCTCTCTCTGTCTGTGTCTATCTCTCTCTATGTGTCTCATGTCTCTGTATGCCTATGTGTCTCTCTCTCTCTGTCTGTCTCTTTCTCTCTCTCTCTGTCTGTCTATCTGTCTCTGTCTCTGTCTCTGTGTTTGTCTCTCTCTCTCTCTCTCTCTCTCTCTCTCTCTCTCTCTCTCTCTCTCTCTCTCTCTCTCTCTCTCTCTCTCTCTCTCTCTCTCTCTCTCTCTCTCTCTCTCTCTCTGTCTGTCTGTCTGCTCTGTGCCTGCTCCGGGGCGGAGGACGTTAAACAAAATTTCATTCATCCAACTGGAACAGCAGTTGTCCTCTTTGCTCTCTGTCTATGTCTCTCTGTCTGTCTGTCTTTCTTTGTGAGTGTCTTTGTCTGTCTGTCTGTCTATTTGTCTGTCTGTCTGTCACTCTCTCTCCCCCCCCCCTCTCTCTCTCTCTCTCTGGAGGACGTTAAACGAATTTTAATTCATCCACATCCTGACACAACATTTGAAGAGCTTATGTCTTGTAGTTCAAGAGATACAGCTTGGACAATAATATATAGCGCAAAGAAGGAAATTTCGGTTTTCAAGGTCACACGTCAAAGTCAAGGTCAGCATGGCGATCATTTATGCTCGGGTGTTTTCTACTCTAGGGTATACAGTGCCAGACACAATATGAAGCGCTTCTGTTAAGTACAAATGTGGAAAATATGGCTGAAAACACAATTTGTAGACCCCTACCACTTTCAAGGCCTACGATCTCCCGGACCGTGACCTTGACCTTGATCGGTATGCCACCATCAGAACGGGCATACGCCAAAGTACCTACATGCCAAATATGAAGACTCTAACACCAATGGTGTGGGAGTAATGGCCCCTTAAAGATTTTCGGTTTTCAAGGTCATACGCCAAGGTCAAGGTCACGACGGCAAAATGGTTTGCGCGGATGCCTTCCTCTCATAGTGACAAACCAGCAGACAAAATGTCGGGAGATATCCTTGGGACAGACAGAAGGAGAAAAAATGACCCTCCGATTTTCAGGTTCCAGCGATCTTTTTGACCTTGACCTTGACCTTGATCGGTATGCCATCATCAGAACGGGCATAAGCCAAACCATCTTCATACCAAGTTTCAACATCCTATGTCGATCGATATCCGAAATATGGCTAAAAATAGAATTTCGGTTTTCAAGGTCGTACGTCAAGGTCAAGGTCACGACGGCAAAATGGTTTGCACGGATCTCTTCCTTTTGTGGTGGCACACCTTCACACAAAATTTGACGCGATTCGGTAAAGCGGTTCGGGAGATATCCTTGGGACAGACCAAACCAGCCCATCGCAAAGTCCGATCACCTTCGGTGACGGACAAAAACCAACAGGTTTAAGAAAGAAGAGAAAGGAGACATACAAGATTAAAACATAAGAAAGAACTTTGACATCGTAAGAACAAGATCATCTTGCAATGATGTTGACCAGCGCGGTCCCTGGCACGTTGTCTCTCTCTGTCTGGTGTTCGTTTATAAAATGCACACTCACAGTAATTCTTGCCTAAGTTGTTTTTATGAAATGCATGAATGTTATTTAAGTTTAAGATTTGGAAACTGTAAGACGTTTGATCAGAAATCAGTGCAGGATTGCGCATCATTGGCCAAGGTTTTCATAACCTATATTTTATCTTTCATTCATGTGGGCGCAATGTTGTCAGTTATCACAGTTCCCGAACCGCTGTTTCTGTTCCGAACGAAATATAACTATCTGATGATGTTTGAAGAGCAGGACAATAACATAACTATTTAGCATTTACTAACATACACCAACCAACCCAGCAATTACATCCTTAGGCTGTGTACACATTAGAGGTGTAAGTACCGTACGGACACCCAGAAGTAAGTGAAAGAAAGAAGGGTAAACATTTACGGATTAGGGGGAGATTCGGACACGTGCGCAAATATTTGCTCTTCTTTCTTTTACTTATTGTGGGATTGCGCACGGGTTTCCGCACAGAATCTCCGCATATATGTGTACACGGCCTTACATTTACTTGGAGAGGCTGCAAACTTGAACAGTCCCTTGGTATGCTGCCCCTCCCCCCCCCCCCCCTTCCCCCTCCCCCACTCCCCCCCCTCCACCCCTCCGTAATGACCTTCATGTGATGTTTCTGGACTATGACAGTGACACGTGTAGCCTTCCTAAGCACAATGGATAAAGGGAACAATAGTAGGCCTAAGTGGACTATGATTATTTATCATTAATATTATCATGACATACTATGCGTATCTCACCTATCGATGATCGATCATGTTGCCGACCAGCACGCTGTCTCTCTCCTCCTTGACTATTTACACGAAGGGGAAGTACCCTTTATAAAGACAAAGAACAGAAGAGACAAAGACTACGGCATGCTGAGTATCTCACCTTGCGATGATGTCCTTGGTACGCTGTCGCTCTCCTCCTTCAAGACATGTTATTTCAAAATTACCACAGTGATGACAACAACATCCTTCATTGCAACAAAGAAGCGACGAACCCAAGCATTACAATGTAGGCCTACATCTATGCATTGTTCACCTAGTGATATTGTCGACTAGCACAGTCCCGGGCACGCTGTCTCTCTCCTCCAGGAAGACCTTGAGGCGATGCTCCTCGCCCTCCAGGATGGGCAGCAGGTGCTCCACCACCCAGTCCAAGTCCTTGCCGCTGTGGGCTAGGTACACGTCAAAGGGGAACAGCAGGGCCTGGGCCCCATCTCTGTCCAGCAAGGCGCCAGGTCCCTAAAGACACGACCGTGTACCAATAGACGATTTTCCGTGAAAATTAAAGTTGCTTACCTCCATTACTCGGTGAAACGCCATAGCAACAATGCAACAATGGCGTCGAAGCTTGAAACCGCAGGATGCGAGTCAGCGACTTGCAAACATTGGTGTTTTTTAAAAAAAATGAGGGGTGGCCAGTAGCCACAAACTGATAAAACTTGCAAAATGTGACGTAAAAATATGAATGACATATTGTTTTTAGAATGACGCACGGTGTTCTAAGTGTTGTATGTCTGCTCAAATACACGAGTCGATAGGCTATGAGAGCTGATGGAAGAGTGAATTCCCCTGTTTGACTGATTGAATTAGGCAAGATCACTCCCACACACCATGACATTACTCCCCTTAATTATTTCCGAACAATTCCTATTAGCAGGCGAATCTTTGATGATTAGACCTATGCGTGATACACATAAATCTAAAGGATATGATTCATTATATTATTTATAGGAAATAGTTTGCGTTTCCAGATTCTTCTTCTTCTTCTTCTTCTTCTTCTTCTTCTTCTTCTTCTTCTTCTTCTTCTTCTTTTTATTCTTCTTCTTCTTCTTCGTCTTCGTCATCGTCGTCGTTACAATCTACGATCTCCTCTTCAGACATGACATTCGTCCAATTGTTTTCAAGAAAGTCTTAACTTTGTTTTTAAAAATCTGTTGGTGTATGATGAAAAAAAAGAATCAGAGCGCAGAATATCGCCACGCGCATACTAGTCCAAACCTCATTAAATGCTTTCAAAATAATAATTACTGTAACTGTTTTGATGAGCCAGTACCTGAATGTTCCCTAGTTGTTGTTTTTATAAGCTTAATCTTACTGTACTCGATTATCACTACACACATTTAAAGTTCCGACCCAAAAAACAATCTGATAAAATTGCTTAGAATCTATTTGACCCAGCACCACGAAATGGACAGTAAGTCGCTGGGATAGTTTCTCATAACAGGCTTACAAAGTCAACAATCTCATTTTTGTTTTATCAATTTCGAGTTATGGGTATTTTCGTACTCTGTAACACCTCATCTTTCGTATTTATGAAGGATAATCTTTATTATGGTCTCTAACTACTCCAAAAGGTGCTTTGAAATGTGTATGTTGATGCATTTGCTTCAGCTAGGCTAAAGTTTATACTGTGATTTTCTCAGAATGACCGACAGTCACTCTACCAACTTTGAATGCTCATAACCCTGGAATGCAAAACAGGTTACAAAAATGGTTCTTATATCATTTGAAAGAGACTTGTTTGAAGATTTTAATTGGACCATTTTCTCAGAATGGTCATTTTGCACTTAATGTCCCTTTCGTGATGCTGGGGTGGCATTATGATTAGAGTCTATTAACTCTCCAGTACCTGTAAGTACTGACGGCGGCGCCTCAATCGGTATATGTAGTACCTCAGATGCCAACGGTACCGGTACGAAAATGACATGAGCACAATGATTCCTGCTATCAGGCAGGCACCGACCACCCCCACTAAGACATAGGGGTTCTTCACGGCGCAGGACTCTGCCGTAGGGCGGTACTGGTGCAGCGGTACCTCCGCCATGTCGGCTGGCGTTCGGCATTCGTACTGCCAGGAGATAAAGTTGTCAATCCTCACGCTTCCGTTCTTCCGCACATCGTCTACCCAGCTAAAAAAAATACATCGTCGTTGTCGTCATGATCATGATCATGACCATCATCATCATCGTCCTCCTCCTCCTCCTCCTCCTCCTCCTCATCATCATCATCATCATCATCATCGTCATCATCATTTTCATCGTCCTCCTCCTTTTCCTCCCCCTCCTCCTCCTCCTCCTCCTCCTCCTCATCATCATCATCATCATCATCATCATCGTCATCATCAATATGGCATGTAACCAACAGCAGGTATGCTTTTGCCATCAGGTTTAGCCGGTATTATATTGCATGCACATGATCGTGTAGAGATGTGTCGCAGCATGCATCCCCCAATGCTGTTCCTTCGCTCATCTGGAACTATTGTCACAGCTGTACATAGAAGTCTAAGTTGTACCATGCTTTGATTGTATTACTGTAGATAATAACTCCCGCTGTACACGAGGCCTATATTGTTTTGTGTTCTACTCATCCACAAATAATATAGTTCTCCAAGTTAGAAAGTCGTGAGCTATTTTGATCTTGCACATTGATACATTATGAAAGGAAACTGATTATTAATCGAAACATGAACCTACTGTCATTTGCTGTATAAAAAAGGAGGGCCTTTACAATGACATATCCGTTTTACACTGCAATCACAGGCCATAGTTATTGTCATTTCTTCAATGACGAACTTTCAATGATGACGTAATTTCAGAGATTGCGTAAGTTCACTAAGATGACGTTTTGGTGGGTGTCCTTGTCAGAAGGCGCTATTTGCAGTGACACTAACTTGAGTATGGTTGCCAGCCGCTATTTTTATGGCCTGCAATTTCACTAAAAGTTACTATTCCCCACAACACTTTTCACAATGTAAAATGTTCATCAGAAACAACGCTTTTCATTTATCGGGTTAACGGAATATGGTTAGGAGTATGTTTGCACTTTTTGTTTTACTAAGCCATCACTTGATGCAAATAAAGAAAATATAGCATGTTGAGTAATGCAGATGTAGTTTTATTTTATTGTACCTTGATGTGCGATAATGATAATGACTGTGTCAAGATAAATAACTGTGACGTCAAGTTTCTAATAGCAACGGTGTATTCTTACACTCTTTACACTACGCCTATGGGTTAATATACGCAAATGGAAGTACGAATACATTGTTTTATATCACACAAATCCAGGCCTCTATCAATGGCTTGAAGATCGGTATATTATTATATACAGCAACAGACAAAAACAACAACAAGAAAACACTTATCAGTCAAAAATTGACTAGCAAAAATCCAGGCAGAATAAAATGTCGATATTCTCACTTTCGAAACCACATGAGTTTGCAGGTGCAGGAAAAGGGGTTATGGGACATGTCCAGCCATTGGACGTTCTTCCTGAACTCATAGGGCAGAGTGGACTGGTTCACCGCGGTCAGACCGTTGGCCTGCACGTTCAGTCGCCTCAGACTGGTCACTTTCTCCAGGGCTTTGCCAAGACCGTAGAAATGCATGCTGTTTCCCATGAATATCAGACTCTAGAAGGCACACACAAACGCACACGCATGTAAACGTAGATAAGCAGACAAGCAGGTAATACACACCCACGCGCACGCACACAAATGCGCTTGCACACACACACACACACAACACACACACACACACACACACACACACACACACACACACACACACACACACACACACACACACACACACACACACACACACACACACACACACACACACACTCCATCCGTCCCGCAGGATGATGACCATCAGCTCAACAGTCCAGTTCATCAAAGAGGATTGCACTGTCGATGATGCACGACTTGCGCGTGAGTTGGATTGAAGTGAGCGAGAGTTGCGCAGGGTCGTCAGCCTCACTCTCTCGTCCCAGCCCATCTGGATCCAGTGGCAAGACGAAGGTCAAGACGACTGGAGGTAAGCCAGGATGCAGTGGATGGCCAGCAGTGTCCTTTGTGTCTCACTGTGCCCTAATTGCGCTCCACAACGCTTTGCTGAAACCGCCTTCCTGCCCGTTGAACCAACTGGTGGTTTCCTCCATGCAGTCTGCCGGCCGACCAGTCAAAGCTGCTGTCCTGGGAGTAGCCGCTGCTGCATGCAAACAGCTACGGGGAGCCACAGGTGAGAGTTGAATGGTAGTTGGGGACCAATGACAGACTAACTATTCCGAAGAGTGCACACGTACGGACGCACGCACGCACGCACGCATGTACACATACACACACACACTCTCTCTCCTCTCTCTCTCTCCTTCTCTCTCCTCTCTCTCTCTCTCTCTTCTCTCTCTCTGTCTCTCTCTCTCTCTCTCTCACTCTCTCTCGTCTCTCTCTCATACTCTCTCTCTCTCTCTCTCTCTCTCTCACACACACACACACACACACACACACACACACACACACACACACACACACACCACACACACACACACACACACACACACACACACACACACACACACACACTTTGTTTTATAAAAATATTCTGGATAAAGAACCATGTATGAAAAAAGAATTTGACAAACTACTACTACTACTACTACTACTACTACTACTACTACTACTACTACTACTACTACTACTACTACTACTACTACTGTTGTCCATTATTTCTTAGTTTTGTTTCCATTTTTAATGCATGCAAATGTGTTTCCT